>CAUYRT010038389.1:0-56485 GCA_963574885.1 Lepilemur ruficaudatus
CCAATTAATTTCTTTCTATTATTAGTAGAGACGGGGTCTCGCTCTTGCTCAGGCTGGTCTTGAACTCCTGACCTTGAGCTATCCACCCGCCTCGGCCTCCCAGAGTGCTAGGATTACAGGCGTGAGCCACCGCGCCCGGCCCTAAATTCAAGTTTTAATCACGCCAATCATCAAATCTGGTCCACAATTCATAGACTGGCTAATTTACAGATATATAAATGTTTTATTTTTTTAATAATTAAGTGTTTTTTAGTATACAGTAAGTCCTCACTTAACCTCAACGATAGGTTCTTGCAAACTGCGACTTTAAGTGAAATGATGTATAATGAAACCAATTTTACCATAGGCTAATTGATATACACAAGAGTTTAAGTTTCTGTGACATATTTCCGGTCACAAAAACATCACTAAATTTCTAAATAAAGACCCAAAACACTTCTAATATTAAACACTGAAATTAATGTGAGCTACACATATATTTAAGAAAGATTAATAAAAACAAGTAAGATAACTATTAATATGTACCCAATTTTTGGTGAGTCAGTGAGTCACAGCAGTCATAGTGGTGATGGATTAGGTCAAGGAGTAAATATTTGCAAATTGAAAATTGTAAAGAACACCTTTTACCACACCATGCAGTTCAAAAACAACCAAGAACAAATATGGCAGGCTCTTTGAATGCTTTTATATCACATTATTTATTGTCATGCACTTATATGATTATGATATACTTTGTAAATTTATATTTGATGATATTTGTATGTATTTATTCATTCATTCACTCATTTTCCTACCACCTTATTCCAGTTCAAGGTCACAGGCAGCCAGAGTCTGTCCCAGCAGCTTAGGTGCAAGGTAGAAACAAACCCTGGACAGGATGCCATTCCATCACAAGGCACACTCACACGCACACTCACACTCATTCATTCTGAGACCATGTGGACATGCCAATTTACCTAATGGGAAAATGTGGGGGATATAAAAGGAGACTAGAGTACCCAGAGAAAACCCACGCAGACATGGGGGGAATGTGCCCACTCCACACAGACAGTAATCCCAGCAGGAATCAATCAATTTTTTTCTTATAAAATGAAACAACATTATTCAAGGACCTGCTGTGTTCACAAAGTTATACAAGCATCCCCACTAGTGTTTTAGAACATTTCATCACTCCAAAACAAGCTCCATTTCTGTTAGCAGTCACTCTCTCTCTTTCTTCCTACTTTTATCCCCTGGCAGCAACTAATCTACTCTCTGTCCATGTGGATTTGTCTATTTTGGACATTTTGTATAAATGGAATTAAATATGTGGCCTCTTCTGTCTGGCTTTTTTCACTGAGCATAATATTTTCAATGTCCATCCATGTTGTAGCATGTATCAGTACTTTAACTTTTTGTGTATATCTGAATAATATTTCATTGTAAAGATAAGGCACATTTTATTTATCCATTCATCATGTCAACTGAAGAATGACATGGTTCATAAATTTGGAAAGGAGAGCTTTATTTCTCATAAAGGGTTGTAGCCTACAGGTGGCTGTTCTGACAGGCTGGGTAGTGTCAGGCTATAGGAGGGGTAAAGGGAACAGGAATTTATGCTGAGTGAGGTGGCTAAATATATATATTTAATAAGCTATAGGAGGAGTCATGAATATTTATGAAAGGAGAAACATGCACATGTGCAACTGAGTTTCATGCCTCTTTATTGGTCACATGTTGAAAAAATGGTTGCCAAGGATGGAGTTTTTGGTTCTTTGATGGCAAAAGGTAAAGCAGAGGACACAAAAGCCCTCTGCATGAAGCCTCTGTAGGCTAGTCAGAACTACTCTGTCATCATGGTGGATGGTCTCTTACTCTATGGACCTGACGCAGATTTTCTCCCAGTAAGCCTGGCTAGTGTATATTACACCCTGATATTGACAAATATTTATCCTCAGGTTCAGGTTCATATATCCGATTTCCTTCTTATAACTCCACTTGTGTGCCACCTGTTTCTGTGCCTGAATTGTTTATTTAAAAAGTTATTGTAAAAAATTAAATTTTTTCAAAAGAGGATTTTCTTCAAAAGAATGGAAGTTAGATAGGAAGAGAGAAAATGGTAAATATGAAAGCCCTCTGCATACTGCCTCTGTAGACTAGTCAGAACTACTGTGTGGTCATGGTCAGTGGTCTCTCACCAGGAAAGAATGCTGGTCAGTTGTGTTGAAACCCCCAAGGGAAAAGGCAGCATTAGGCAATTGGTTAAAATCAGCAATGCAGCAAGTTCTTCCAAAGGCTGGCTTCTGTTTAACTCTTAGGGGAGAAAGCCTAATGGCTGTTAGTGAGGGAGAGAGTATAATGAGGCATGTCTGACCTCTTGTCCCCTTGTGGCCAGGAACTCAGTTTTTCAGATTTCTCTGGGGTCCCGTTGGCCAAGAGGGGGTCCATTATGTCATTTGAGGGGGTTCAGTCAGCTGGGGAGTTCAGTTAGTTAGGGAGGACTTAGGATTTTATTTTCATTTCTTAATCAGTTGATGGACTTTGGGATTGTTACTACTTTTTGACTATTACGAATAATGCTGCTATAGCATCTGAGTGCAAGTTATTGCATGAACGTATGCTTTAAATTTTCTTGGGAATTCCTAAATGTAGAATTGCTGGGTCATATGGTAACTCTATTCTTAATTTTTTGAGGAACTGCCAAACTGTTTTCCACAGCAGCTGCACTTATTTTACATTCCCACCAGTGATGTATGGGGGTTCCAGTTTCTCTACGTCCATGTCAACACTCGCTATTGTCTGTCTTTTTATTATTGCCATCCTGGTGGGTGTGAAGAAGTATCTAATTTTAGTTTTCATTTGCATTTCCCATATGACTAATGATAAGCATATTTTTGTATGATTATTTGTCATGTGAATATCTTCTTTGGCTATGTCTAGATTCTTTGCCCATTTTTAATCAGGTTATTTCTCTTTTTATTATGGTATTTTAAGTATCCTTTGTATATGATAGATACAAATCCCTTTACCAGATAATATGTTTTGCAAATATTTTCTTCTATTCCATGGGTTATATTTTTACTTTCTTGATAGTATCTTTTCAAACACAAAATTTTTAATTTTGATGAAGTCAAATTCAGCTGATTTTCCTTTTGTTATTTGTGCCTTTGGGGTCATAGCTAAGAAAACTTTGCCTAACCTAAGGTAATAAAAATTTACTCCTATCTTTTCTTCTGAGAGTTTTACTATTTTTAAGTCTCACATTAAGGCCTTTGGTCAATTTTGAGTTAATTTTTGTATATGGTGTGAGGTTGGGATCCAAATTTTTTGTTTTGCATATGGATATCCAGCACCATTTATTGAAAGACTATCATTTCCCATTGAATAGTCTTGGCACCCTTTTTGAAAATCAGTTAACCAGAGACACATGAATTTATTTCTGGACTCTCAATTCTATTCCATTAATCTATATATTGGCCCATATGTTAGTAACACACTATCTTGATTACTGTAGTTTTGTAGTAGGTTTTAAAAATCAACTACTAAGTCCTCTAATTTTGTTCTTTTTAAAGATTGTGTTGATTATTCTGAATCCCATGAATGTTTATAAGAATTTTAGGGTCCGCATTTCCATTTCTGCAAAAGAAGGATGGAAGTTGTAATTTTGATAGAGATTGCATTAAATCTGCAGATCAACTTATGGGGCATTGCTATTCACCATGTTAAGACTTCCAAGGTATCAACATGGGATGTCGTTACCTTTATTTATGCCTTCTTTAATTTCTTGCAACAATGTTTTGTCATTTTCAGTATACGATTCTTTCGCCATTTGCTAAATTTATCCCTAAGAATTTTATTCTTTTTGATGCTATTATAAATGAAATGCATTTCTTAATTAAATTTACTTATTATTCCTTGCTTCTGCATAGAAGTATTACTGATTTTTGTATGTCAATCTTTATCCTACAACTCTGTTAAATATGTTTATTAGTACTAACAGATATTTGTGGAATCCTTAGGATTTTTCTAAATATAAGATCATGTCATTTGAAAATAGAGATAATTTTATGTCTCCTTTTCCAATCTGGGTGCCTTTTACTTTATTTTTTCTGGCCTAATTACCCTGCCTAGATTTTTCAGTACAATGTTGAATATAGAAGTGGTAAGAGAGGACATCCTTACCTTGCTCCTGATATTAGAAGAAATGGTTTTGGTCTTTAACCATTAATTAGTATGATGTTAGTTGTGTGGTTTTTGTAGGTGTCATTTCTCAGTAGAGGAGTTTCCCTTCTATTACTATTTTATTTGCTCTATGATTGTTTTTATCACAAAGGGCTTTTGGATTTTGTCAAATACTTTGCCTGTATCTTTTAAGATAATCATGTAGTTTTTATCCCTTATCCTATTAACATAGTATAGTATATTTGAATGATTTTTGTATGCTGATCCAATTTTGCATTCCTAGGATTAATCCCATGGTCATAGAGTGTAGTTCTCCTTACATGCTGCTGGATTTGATTTTCTAGCATACTGTGAGAATTTTGTGTCTATATCCGTAAGAGATATTGGCCTGTAGTTTTCTCTTCTTGTAGTATGTTTGGCTTGGGTACAACTATCATACTGGTCTCATAAAATGAGTTGGGAAGTGTTCTCTCCTCTTCTGTGATTTGGAAAATTTGTGAAAGAAAAATTGGTATTAATTTTTCTTTAAGTATTTGATAGACGTCATCAGGAAGACATCTAGTCCTGGGCTTCCTTTATGGGAAATTTCTTTTTATAGCTACCAATTCAATGCCTTCACTATAGGTCTATAGGTCTATTCAGACTGTCTGTTTCTTTTGAGTCAGTGAAGGTAATTTGTGTGCTTCTAGGAATTTGTCTTTTTGCTTATGTTATCTAATTTGTTGGTATATAGTTTTTAAAAAGAATTTTTAAAAACATATTATAAGCTTCCATTTATATAAAATTTTAGAAGATGTAAACTAATATATAGTAAAAAAGAAGGCCAGATGTTGCCTGGGATGGAGGGGTAGGGAGAAACAGCAGGATGAGACTACCGGGGGGCTAGAGTAAATTTAGGTGAGGGATATGTTCATTATCTTGATTGTGGTGATGGTTCACAGCTATATATATATATATACACACACACATATATATGTCAAAACTTATCAAATTGTATATTTTAACTGTATGCAAATTATTGTTAATTTTATCTCGATAAAGTTTTAAAAAGATAGGATGGCCAGGCACAATGGTTCACACCTGTAATTCCAGGACTATGGGAGGCCAAGGTGGGAAGATGGCTTGAGCCCAGGAGTTTTAAGACTAGCGTTGGCACCATAACAAGACCCCATCTGTACAAAAAATTAAAAAATTAGCCAGGTGTGATGGCACATGCCTGTAGTCC
Source organism: Lepilemur ruficaudatus (assembly GCA_963574885.1). Taxonomy (NCBI): domain Eukaryota; kingdom Metazoa; phylum Chordata; class Mammalia; order Primates; family Lepilemuridae; genus Lepilemur; species Lepilemur ruficaudatus. Next base: position 5,387 of record CAUYRT010038389.1, read on the forward strand.
CAGCTACTTGAAAATCTGAGGCTAAAAGATTGCTTGAGCCTAGGAGTTTGGAGTTGCAGTGAGCTGTGATCATACCACTGCACTCCAGGCTGGACAATAGAGGGAGACCCTATCTCAAAAAAATTTTTTAATTAAAAAAAATAAAGAGTAGAATGATAAGTAGATGGGTTATGTGTTAGAATAGGGATTTTCTGTTTGACTGTCAAATTAAACATACTTAAAGTGAACGAGTCAATAGAGAAAAAAAGATCTGAAATATGAGAAAGATGGGAGAATTAGTGGAGCAAGGTCCCTCGGTAGCAAAAGGGGATGGAGAGTACAGATGGATTGATAACCTGGGGCAGCATGAAGTGTGGACAAATCAACAGAGTTGACCTGAAAGGCAGCAGCGGCAGGATGCCTCTGGGAGGATCTCATTTCAGTTAGGGGAAGAGAGAGAGATTTGAAGTGAAGAATTAAGGGAATAAGGGAGTTTATTTTTATTGTAGGGAAATGGGGTTATAAAGAGCACAAATAAATAGTTCAGGAAGAAAGGCAGAGGACAAAAGTGAAGGCACAAAGCAGTGTGAGAAAGAGTTCTTAAGAGGACTGTCTACCGTCTTGGCAGGGGACAAAGGGGACAGTGATGATTGTGTGCAGCACCTGTTCTCCAGGCTTGGGGTAGCACTCTGATGTGGAGTGTCTCCATGAAGCCACAGGCTCAAGTCCTAGACATCTGCCAAAAGCCAGTCTGCTTTCTATTAGTGGCTGGAACTTCACTGAAAGTTGCCCCATTGCTCCTGCGATGTCCAGACCTTGGCGGCAGGGGGCAAAATAGAAAAGCCTTCAGCTGCATGTTGTGCTGATGTAAATTAAGGCCTGTCCCTGAGTTCCTGGGGCTAGAAGCAGAGAAAATACTAAATTAAAAATATACTTAGAGCATTGAAGAGGAGATTCTGGATTTCAAATATACATGTATATGGATGACTTATAAGAATCGTGAAGAATATGAAGCCTACGGTTTCATAAATGACTCCAACCCTGATACATTGGGGCTTACTGCTTGTACCATCCTATTTTAACCTCAAAATGAGTCAGCATCTAAGGATCACCTGGACTCCTGGTCCACCAGGATGCAGCCACTCTGTATGATCCCTGTTATTTGTCCTCGTGATACAGCCAACCTTTATTTCACAATGCTCAATGTAGTTTATAATTTTATATTAATTTATTTGATTTTTTATAAGTTCTGTCTCACACACAAGTCAGCATTCCCCACGAGTGCAGGTTTTACTCTTCTCTGCTCATCATAGACAAGCAAGATACCTCACATATAGACAGGCAATTTTTTTTACAGGGAGGAAACTCAGACATAGCTTGGTTTAGACCTAGCTGCGTTTGGTATTAATCTTGACATGTTGGGTTTTCTGAAAGACTGACTAGAACTACCAGGTATTCTGCAGAATTCACTGACCTGGTTTTTGATTGTTCTAGGAGGGACCAGCTGTTGCTTACCTTGATTCAGGGGAATTTGGCTTAGTCATCACCTTCACAACCGATCCATTCTTCTTTCAAAATGATTAATAAATTGAAAAAGGTACATCATTTCATAGACATTTCTGCACAAACCTCTCCTGTTATAAGTGGTTCAGGGATACAAAGCGCCTGCTGCATGACACTGTGACAATACATAATCATAAGCCAATTCTGCAACCCAGATCTCCTAAACCATAATTCAACATTCTTTTCTAAAACCAAACCGTCTCCTTCCCAAAGTCCTCATCACTTTTTATATATATAACAAAACCGTTCTGATAAGGTGATTCATGGAAGTTGGTCAATTTTATAGCCAGTTAGTATACTCATGATTTCATTGGTAACTTCAATGTGTACCCAAAATAATAAATAACTAATGGGGATATCCGAAATCAATGGCAGATTGGTTGGAAAATCTGAAGAAAGGACTCATTTCAATCTACTCAATCTGTATACCATGCTGGAAAGAATTCTAGGCTTCATTCTTTTGATAGCAAAACATGCTATCATCCCTTAACAAAAGCAATATGTTCATCAAAACTCAGTTCAAAAACAACTTAGCAACTAGCTTTTGTTTGTAAAACATATATACAAAACCCTATGCTAAATAATTTAAATATATTACTTAATTTAATCTAAAAGTTAGGTAAGTTAGGTACTGCTAATATTCCATTTTACGGGTAAGAAATGAGGCTTAAAATGTTAAACAACTAGCCCAAGACACTATAGCTAATAAATGTCATAGCCAAGATATGACATTGTTGTTCTGATTCTAGGGCCCAGCTGATAAGGCACCAAGTAAATTGCTCCCAGGACTCTCCTAAGCACCTCTTTCTATACATCCTGCTGCCTAAGTCCCTGCCATACTAAGTTCCCCAGCTGTCCTGGAAAGATCAGACTTGTCTCTCTAGTCCATATCAATGCACCCACTGTGCTGTTCCAAGGCCAAGATAAAGGTGGAGGTAGCAGTTCAGACATTGTTTCTCATTTAGAAAGGATCTACACTGAGGCCTAGTACACAGGCAGAACACTGAGCCTTGTTGCAATAGGACTAAAGCAATCAGGATAGATTACTTCTCTGAAAATCAAAACTTAAAATAATTCTGGTAATGATTATTAGATGGAATCACAGAATAAAATTAATCACTGAAAAAATACATTGCATCCAGGTGAAAAATATCAGAATGAATGCAGACTTCTCACTGGAAACTACTCAAGCCAGAATAACATCTTTAAAACACTGAAAGAAAGAAGCTATCAACCGGAAGTCTATACCCAGTGGAAAAATTCATCAAAAATAGAGGTGATGATAAATAAAATGTGGTATAGCCATATAATGGAATATTATTTGGCCAGAAAAGGAATGATTTACTGAATGAAGGACACATGGCATATAATTCCATTTGTATGCAATGTCTAGAACAGGCAAATAAATATGTGGAGGCAAAATAGATTCGTGGTTGTCAGTGGTTGGGGGAGGGGAAAAGGAAATAACTAGTAATATACCAGGTTTCTTTTGGGGATGATTAAAATGCTCTGGAACTGGAGTGTTGATGGTTGCACAATTTTGTGACTATGCCAAAAACCAATGAATTGTATACTTTAAAAGGGTGAATTTTTGGTATATAAATTATATTTGAATAAAAATAATTAATTTCAAAAAATAGAAGTGAGGCAAAGTTTTTTTTCTGACATATAAGAGGTGAGGGAATTTGTTACCAGCAGAGACCTTCACTACCAGAAATGTTATAAAAACCTCCTCAGAAAAAGGAAAATGGAACTAGATGCAAACATGGACCAACAGAAAGCAATAAAAATGGCAAATATTTGGTAAACATAGAAGCCTTTATTTTTGGTTTGTCAAATTATTTTTTTTTTATTTTTTATTTTTGAGACAGAGTCTCACTGTGTTGCCCGGGCTAGAGTGCCGTGGCATCAGCCTAGCTCACAGCAACCTCAAACTCCTGGGCTCAAGCAATCCTTCTGCCTCAGCCTCCCACGTAGCTGGGACTACAGGCATGCGCCACCATGCCCGGTTAATTTTATATATATATATTTTTTTTAGTTGGCCAATTAATTTCTATTTTTAGTAGAGATTGGGATCTCGCTCTTGCTCAGGCTGGTTTCGAACTCCTGACCTTGAACCATCCACCCACTTCGGCCTCCCAGAGTGCTAGGATTATAGGCATGAGCCACCGCGCCCGGCCTGTTAAATTATTTTTTAAAAATAATTGACAGTTAAAAGGAAAAAAATATAGGCCACAGTGCATTCTAGGGTTTATAAGTACAGAAGTAAAAGCCATGACAAAAATAGGCCAAAGGAAAGAACATCTACAAAGAAAAGAAAACCCATACAGATAACATTATACATACTGGTGAGAGACTGGCTGTTGTCTCCTGAGATTGGAAACAAGAAAGGATGTCCCTCTCACTCTTTCTATTCAACATCTTATTGGATGTTCTAGCCGATGCCATAGGTAAGAAAAGGAAATAAAAGGTGTGCAGATTGGGGTGAAAGAAATAAAACTACCCTGGTTTGTAGATGATATGATTCTCTGTATAGAAAATCTCAAGGAGTTTCAATGCAAACAAATAAACCAAAGCCCTCCTGGAACTGATAAGCAGTTAAGTAGCAAGGTGGTAGGATATTAAACTCAGTTGATTTTGGTTCTATCTTTGCGATTTCCTATGAATCTGCAATTATTTCAAAATAAAAATAAATTTTAAGTAGAAAAATTACCCCTCTTCACACTGTTAAGCCACCACAGTGTTTGCATTCCCCATTTAAGTGGCAAGTGTAAAAGTTATTCCACCTGACTCTAAAGATATTTTTACATGAGGAATGTTAGACCCGGGAGAGCAGTGGGTCATCCACCACAGTATCCCCATAGCCACAGCTAAAAAAAAAAAAAAAAAAAAAAAAATGGCTAAGAGACTGTCATTACTAAATCAGATATTCCTTCCCTGTTAAAGTTGGTTTTCCTGAGGCTAAATTCTAAACTTCACAGTTTTTATAATTAAATATAATCTTGATAGAGTCAAATCAATTATAGAGATAATAACTTCTTGGCTTTTGATTCTGTGAATAATAATAAATTAGTTCTCTTTACCAAATCTGATAACCCTTTAGGCAAAATCTGTATTTGGATCACTCAATGCATTTGTCAGGAACATGCCCAGAATAGTGAAGTTGCTGGAAAGCTGCCTCCAGGTTGTCATAGTAGCGTAAACAACTACAGGTTCATCAGACATACACGTCTACATATTTCCCTGAGAGATTTTGGAAAATATCTTTTTGAAACACCTGTATGAAAAACTATGCTGGGCCCATCACATAATTGGTGCCTAAGAACTACGTAATTGATTGCTTGATCAATAGATTTTCTTAGTTCAGTTGATCAATTAATCTTGAAAATGCAGGCAAAGCAGTAGGTCTAACATGGCTTGATCTCAGTGAGACAGGCTGGCTCCCATCATGCCCCACTCTTCACCGCAAGTAGTCACAGTGGATCCTTTAAGAAGCTGAGAGTCTTTCTTGATATTTAAGTGTGTGTGGGTGTAAGTCTGCACTCCATCCACCCACTCACCGCTCCACTCACCCTCATTGCAGGGAGACCCATTACCCCGGCCCCTCCCGCCTGGGCTCTGCAGCCCTCAAGCTCCTATGGGGGCACGATAGTCTCTCTTCCATGGACCAGCCCCTCTCCATTTTCCTACAAGTACTTATTTCCTCTAGTCAGGGACCAATTCCCTCTTCTTGGATCCAGCCAAACCTGTCACAAAGGAAAGAAGTGTTGTTCCCCCAATTTTGGCTAATTACAATGTTAATGCATTGACAGACTCCAAGTGTTTCTTACTCACGGGCTTACACTATCCTCCTGCTTGGACCCTGTCTTCTCTCCTTTTCTAAAAAACCCTCTACTTACTCTTCCTGTTCAGCACAAATCTAACCTTCTTTAGAAAGCCTTCAATAAGATCCCCAGTCCACGTGATGTATTCCTCCTTTAAACCTTACATCTTCATCTATGATATTGGAGTCAGGGCTCACCTAGATGGACTCCTAAATTCTCTGCCACAAATAACAAAACATCTGGCCACTCTGAGCCTGGGTTTCCTCATATGCAAAATCTCATAGGAATTCCATGAGAATTAAATCGTGTTATGAAATGTTTTTGACCTGGTTAGCACTCAAAAACAGAAGCAACCATTAGTGTTATTTATGTCTCTTGCCATAATTAGGCTCCCTTGCATCCTTCAGTGTATGAATTCATCTTTGCTCCCTCCCCCACTTCCCACCCCTCCTCCACTGTGAGAACCTTGGGAGACAACCTGAATAATTCATCTTTAGAAGCCCAACCTTAAAAAGGAGCTGAGATGAAGAATGTTCATTTATTACTAGAAAAATAGACACTTTCTAGAATTCTGTGTCGCCCAACCCAGAAGTCATTACCCATATGTGGTTATTATAGTTAACATTAAAGTTAAATTAAAAGTCATGTTTCTCAGTTGCACTAGCCACATTTCAAATGCTCAATGGCTACCACTTCGGACAGCGCAGGTGCAGAACATTGCCTTCATCACAGAAAATTCTATTGTCCCACACTGGTCTAAATGCTAAATACAGTGATGCCCTGTCCTGTGACAGCTTAGACTTCCAGCTGCACAACCAATCCCCATCTGATGCTAAACACTGCAAGCAGACGGGTCGCACGTAAGATAATATTTGAAAGTACCACTAATGCTTTACTCCTCATCACTGAGTGGGAGCAGCGGTGGAAAATGCTGAAAGCTGCCCCATTGCTCCACCTTGTGCCCAACTCTTGATATTGCATATACAACGTGAATTATCCTGACAGATCCACAGTCCCACCGAAACCTGCCGGGCTCGTCACATGGGCCCAGAGGAGGGATTGTCGAGGGCGTACAATAAGCAGCCTCTTAAATGCGATGGACTCTCCGAGATACTGTCTCTCCATGTGAAGGGCTTATGAAACACACATAGATCTCTCCATTCTCTGAGCTCCTGTCTCACTGAAAATAATGACAGTTGAGGGTGTTCACCTAGACATTTTACACCTATCTCTTACTGACCATAACTACGTAGCTGTGGCATGTGAACTATTGTCCCAAATCCTCACACGGTCACACAAATAGGAAGACAAGGAGTGGGGAATCAAACCCGGATCTGACTCCCCAAATGCCCAGTTTTTCTCTGTTTCCAATTCTAGCTGGAACTTCTCTTGAGAGAAGGGATCTGATCTTCCCCTTACGTTGAACCAAGAAAGGTGTAGCCCAGAGCTAGGAAGTGAGTCAGTTCTTAAAAGTGATGAGTTAGTGGGTGGGAAGGGAGTGTTTGCCACAAACAGCACTTTTCCTTACCCGACATCCATTTGCTAAGGGATAGTGAGCTGTGGTGGGTAGACGGACTGAGTCTCCCAGATTCAGAGAGAATGTGTGGTTTCAAAAAGAGACCACAGAATCAAAGAAAGTCCTCCACATAGAGAGATTTAGAATTCGAGAGACTCACAGAAAGCCATAGTGTTTCAGAGAGTTCCACAGTATTTCAGAGAGATAGTTACAGTGCTCCAGAGAAAGTTTCCAACATTTCAGAGCTCTAGATATTTGTGGATTTTGAGAGAGAGAGAGAGAGAGAGAGAGAGAGAGAGAGAGAGAGAGAGAGAGAGAGAGGAGAAGAGGGGGGAGGAAGGGAGAGAGGGAGATTAGAAGAGTTACACAGAGAACTTGAGAAAATTCAGAACATGGTTGAGAGTAGAGAAAAAGTCAGATGGGGTCAGAGATTTTTCTGATGACACTAGCTCCTGCGTGCCAGAAATGTCTCTGAGAATGTTCTATATCTTGCTGCAAAAGGAAGAGCCCAGTGAGCCCTTCGGCTGTCTACAAACATTGCACGTGGAAGTTCAGCTTCACATGCAGAATGAGATGGGGAGGGAGGAGTGAAGAGAAAGGACAGCCACCCAGTGGTCAGCCTCTGTGCCCAGAGGGACGGACCAATGGAAGTTGCTGAAGTGTGTCCTATTCCCCACCCCCGCCCCCCACCATGGCCATCTCTTGTACTGTACATTCTGAAAAGGACCACCTTTCCATGGCCTCAGACCCATAGGGGCCTGAATTACTTCCTCTCCAAGCCCAGGCCTTATAAGGTAATTCACTTACAAATCTCTCCCTTCTCTGAATTCCTATCTCACTTTAATTAGTTGTATTTGTGTGCACTGATCCAGTGACAGAACCGACAGAACATTTCCCAGGGACCCCACAGTGAGCAAAGTGTTTTATATTCTTTAATATTTGCAACAATCGAACCAAGTATCCTGAGGCATTGATCCTAAAGTCAAGTGCCTAAGATCATACAGGTAGTAAGCTGAAGCACTGTAGTTCAAACCTATCTGTCCTACTTCAAATCCCTTATTCTTTTCTCTGTTCCTAACTCTAAGTTCTCCAGCTGAATTTCCTCAAAAGAAGGAATCCAGTTTCCACTTTATTATCCCTAATCATAGGCGAACTATACAATTGGGTGCACAATAGAAGCTTGGTGAATGCTGACTATTAAAAACTAATTGATGATTGATTAATTGAACATTTATTAACCAATTTTAGTGCCCGATTAGAGTCAGTGACTGGCTAGAAAGCCATCCCAGGACATGCCAAATGGTTTTCCTTAAACCTAGCAAGCTTGGTGAGGCCACTGAGAAATAGTCCACCTACATCACTGTGTGCCACAAAGGTGATTTTTCCCATCACATTTGCCACCCCAGGATACAGGGGAGCCAGATGCCCTACAAAAGCAAAAAAAATGTCCAGAGATAATTCCTATAGAAGGGGAAGGGCAGTTGTAAGTCACAGTCTAACCAGAGCTCAGCGTCTTGGCTTCATGCAATGGAATCTAACAGAGTAAGCGGAAAATCTCTCCCTTGGGAAAATTTCCTCTTTCCAGTTGATGGGACATGGTTCTGACAGATCCTCACAGGCAATCAGGGTTCTAGCTGCAGAATAAAGTCCAGGTGATGGGCTGGGTCTGGCCCAGCAGGCAGTGGGCACAAGCCAGGGGTGGAGCAGCGGGAACGGGCTGGAGAGACACCCAACAAAGTGTGGGAGGGAAGAGATGGGCCTGGAAGTCGGAGACCTGTGCCCAAGTCTTACCCGGTGACTTGCTTGCCATTTGACCTTGGACAAGTGACTGGAACTCTCTGAGCCTCAGTTTTCTCCCATGAAAAATGGGGATCATAACTCACCTTCCATGAGAAGAGAACCGAAGCTCTCTGATTTCAAACTCTATAATATCATGCTAAATACCACATCAAATATAAGCAGTAATGTTCTTCCTTTAAGGCCTTGAACTCAGCCTCAATTCTCCAGCCCCATGTCCTGTCCCAGATGGAACACTAGTGTTGGGAGGAACCTGAAATTGTATCTTGCACACCTTGAAGGATTAGCTGCCTGTCCTCTGGGCTCAGAAAGCCACCTGTGCTTATACCGCTCAAATCATTTATTACATTGTATTCTAAGGGATTGCTTAAGCACCAGCCACCTCCCCAATCAGATCATGAAGTCCTTGAGAGGTATTAGGTATGAGCTCTCTGAGTCCCCAGTGCCTACTGCACACACACAGTGGGTAGCCACTGAATGCTTGCTGAGGGAGTTGCAAGGAAGGAGCGCAATCTCCACCATTTCCAAGAAGCCCTGGTACAGGATGACGAAGAAGAAAGAACACTGACCCTGCAGCAAGGAGCCTTGGGGCTTCATCTCTGTCCTGCCATAAACTCACTCTGAGAGCCTGGGAAACTTGCTGACTCCTTCTCAGATCCTTCAACTGTAAAGCGGGCATAAGCCCCTTATCCCTAAGTATCTAGTACACAGGCTAGCAGGTGACAAGAGAATGGTGTGCTGTTTAGACTACGAAGTGGATGGAGTGTGGCTCCTACTACCCTCCAGCATTCATTCTTCTCTGTTCGTGAGTAAAAATATTTCTTACTCTTGACAGGGTGCAAGGCCACCCAAAATAATGACAGCATTTCCCATCATTCCTTGAAGCTAGATGGGACCACATGACTGAGTTCTGAGCAGCAGACTATTAGTGGAAATACTAAGTGCACTTTCTAGGAAGTGTATACTGGGATATAGAGGCAATGGCTGGAGTTTGAGCAGCCACGTTAGACAATGAGATAGAAGATGGCAGAACAGCAGGATAAAAGGAGCTGGGGTCCCTTAAGATATTGAAAACCACCCTAGCAGTCCTATTGTGTCCATCTCCAGACTTTTACATTTAAAAAAATGTCTTCCTTGCTTAAGCTACTTTTAACTTGGGAGTGTATTACAGCCAGACTTGATCCCAACTGATATATGTGGTTCAGCTAATGACAATTTACATTGGTTTAGAGGTTTATACTTTATGAAGAGCTTTCAGTGAACAGGAGGAAACTAATATAATATTCATTCGTTCATTTATTTGATGAAATAATGAGCAACACTGTGTACCAGGCCCTGTGCCATGTGCTAGAGACAGAAATGAATCTGATAAAGTCATTCAAATAGGTATGAAGTGATATCCCATTCTGGGTTTTTTTTTTTTTTAAATTTCAATAGATTTACGGGGTACAAGTGGAGTTTTGTTACATAGATATATTATATAGTGGTGAAGTCTGGGCTTTTAGTGTACCTGTCACCTGAATAGTGCACCTTGTACCCATAGGTACCTTTTTATCCCTTACCCCCCACCCTCCCTCTGAGTCTTCAAGTGCTCACTAGAATGACTATAACCGATAAGACTCATGATAACAAGTGTTGGAGAGGATTTGGAAAGATCAAAACCCTCATGCATTGCTGGTGGGAATTAAAGTTAAATACAGAATTAACATAAACCCAACAATTCAATTCTAGGTATTTACCCAAGGAAAATGAAAACATACGTCCACACAAGGACTTGTGTGGGAATGTTCATAGCAGCACTGTTCACAAGCACCAAAAGGTGGAGACAACTCAAATGCCTGTCGGCTGGTGAGTGGATAAAATTGTGGTGTATCTATACGATGGAACACCACTCGGCACAAAGGAGTTCTGACACATTTTGATAAGCCTCAAAAATATAATGCCTCATTAAAGAAGCCAGACACAAAAGAACACATATTGCATGATTCCATTTATATGAAATGTCGAGAGTGGACAAATTTGGAGAGATGGAGAGTAGATTAGTGGGCACCCCGGGCTGGGGATGAGAATGAAGAGTGACTCTAATAGGCACAAGTTTTCTCTCTGGGGTGGCAGAAATGTTCTAAAAGGAGATTTTGGTGACGGTTGCACAACTTGGGACATACACTAAATATACTAAAAATCATTAAATTGTACACTTAAAATGGGTGAATTTTATGCTATATAAATTATGCCTCGATAAAGCTGTTAATATAAAAAGAAAAATAAAGAAGAAATGAATCCGGTAAAGCCCCTGCCTTCCGTGAGTCCACCTGGCCAGGGAGACAGACAGACAATTGCATCGTGAGGTGTTACGATGGGGAAGCTTGGCACCATGGGGGGCCCATGTGGCACAGAATCTGAAAGGACACGATGTCAGGGTGGGATGGGAATAGTGGCCGGGGTGTGAGCTCCACATCCCAGGCTGTGCCTCCATCCACTAATCACAGGCTACCCAGGATCTCCTTGGGTAGAGAGCAGAGCTCAATCCCTGCTCCTCTGGCGCCTTGGCCAGGTCTGTTCCCCTGCACCTCTGCTGTCTTCTGCCACTTGGGCTCAGCTGTTCCCTCCTGGAATGAGCTCTGGTTCCTCATAAAAATGATGTTTGCAGAAAAGACATCTGATGCCGGCACCCACCGCTCTCCCATCCATCCTTTCGCTGAGTCCTCGGAGAGCCCTCAAGCTGCCATGGGTCTCAGGTCGCGGGGACCTGTCGGAGCAGCTGCTGCCTGGAGGAGCTCTCTGCCTAGTAGGGGGACAGCTGGGAACAGCACAGCATGCCCAGTGCTGCGATGGGGAGCACAGGGCCTGTGAGCACACGGGGGAAGGAGCTCACCCATGGGGACCTCAGGGAAGGCAGCAAGCGAGCAGCTGGAGGAGAGGAGGGAAAGAGGAAGCCATCTGTGCCAGAGGACCCCAGACCCCAGGCAGGTGGGGGCAGGGAGAAGAGCAGGGTGGCAGGGCACCTTAACACCTTAAACACCCCTGGCCCCGTCTGCCCAGGGTAGGAGCGCCCTCTGCAGTGTTTTGTGTACCAGACCCTGGACTGCCAGGGCCTATCGCTCTGCTGGGCCTCTCTCCCCTTTCAAAATGCCTCCAACCTAGACCGTCTTCTTTCTGTAAATCACCAAGCCCTTGGAACATATCTAAAGCTCTGCCACAGGCCCTCTGAAGCTCTTCTCTCTTGACTTAATGTGAGGCTGAAACAGCCCACCTCCTCCCGGACAGAGTGGCGGCCTGGAGGGGCAGCCGCATCACCCCAGCAACTGTTTCCACAGCACCTGCCACTCCCTGACTCTTGAGTGCCCCCACTAGGCTGGAGGCGGACATGTGAGAGGTTCGTCAGGGTGGCAGTCTGCTTTCAGTTAGTTCTTGGTGTGCTCTTGGCCGAAGAAAGACCAAACACACCAAAGTGTCAAGTCCAGACTACTATCTTGGTCCCCTGGCTCCCAGCTTGGAAAAATCACCAGCAGGACCAATAGCACAGAGTAACTCCAGGCAGAAAGCAGTTTCACTTGAGCGGCTCTTTATTGTGGAATAAAACAGGTCTGTCTCCCAGAGTGGAGAGAGAGAGAGGGAGGGAGGGAGGGAGCGAGGGAGGGAAGACTTATAATTCCAAGTCTGAACCCTCCTCCTGTCTTGAGAAACCTGTCTGCACAGGTATGTGGCAGGAACAAAGGCAGCCAGCTCTGAGCCCTTTCCTTCCACATCTGACCCCAGGGGCCTGGAACACTCTGAGCCCAGAGCAGGTTTTCTTTTCTCTGGGACCACATCTGGCAGCAGGGACCGTGCTGGCCCTCAGAGCCCAGTGAACTGGGGTGAGATTTCAGGGCCTTCCTAGCCACCTCGCCTCAGGGTGAAGCCGGAGCTCAACCGCAGCCTTCCCTCCGCTGTCAGAGCACCTGCCGGAGCCCAGGCCAGAGCCGCTCCACGCCTGGGGAGAGCTGCCAGGAGCCTGGTGGAGCGCTGGCCCCTCAGGAGGTTTTGTCCAGGCCTGGCTTCCAGGTAGGTCAGCTGGGGGGTGGGCAGGGGTAAGGTTTTAGTGACTGGAGCATATAGCTCTCCTCGTCTGCATTCTTTTCTTTTCTCCATCCCTGGGTCTTTGTCCCCATTCTTCTCAGTCCCATCCTCCCATCTGACAATCCTTTCTTCTTGGAATTGAGCATCCAGCCTGTCCCCATGGGGGCTCCCTCTTTCCCATGGTGTGATCTGTCATGGGAGTGCTCCTGAGGCCTTGGCCCTGGCAGCTGGGGCAGGGGGGCACCAGCCAGCACCCACCTGGTCTGCATGGACCAGGCCTTGCAGCCCCTCCACAGCCAGTACAGGGGCAGAGGCACCGCCTCCACAGCACCGGGATACTGCTGGCATTGCACTCTGGGGGAGTGGTACCCCTGGAGTGGTGCAGCGGGTCAGCCTGGTGCAGGGCCTGGCACAGAGTGTGCCAGTGGGCGCCTGGGGTGATTAAAGGAAGTGTGCTGGGATTTGAACTGAGCTGAGCACAGGCATGTGGGAAAAAATAACTTCACCAGGCCCTGCAGACTAGAGGGGGCTGGGGCAAGGTAGAGGGGCCAGGGAAGGAGGGGTGAGTGAGGGCTGGCTGGCAGGGGAGGGGCTGGCCCAGGGCCCAGACCCAGCGGAGGCCTCTGTCCTCAGTCCAGCCATCTTTCTGCCCTGCTCAGGGCTCCCCTTGGAAGGAGAAAACAACGGATTTCCACCCCATGAGCAGGCGGGATACCCACTCCATGTTCTCTCCCTGGGGAGGGAAGAAAGAGGGTTGTATCACAGCCTTCAGAGTCAGACAAGCCAGAACTGAAAACCCAAACAAACCATGGAAACTAGCCAATGAGCCTCGGTTCCTCATCTAAAAATGCGAATATTAAAGCTAACTCACACAGTTAATATAACAATAGTGATCACATTTGTAACATCACCTGACCAATAATTCTGGCACAAACTGGTAAACATTAGTCTCCTCGTTGCTCTGGAAGAGGAAGTCATCAGTGGAAAGGCTGGCTGAGAGTGGATTTTCAGGAAGAACTTGCAGTAGCCAGGTGGAGGCCAGCCAGAGGGACATCGAACCCGCCCAGGATTCTTGTCCCGGAGAGCAGGGCCAGAGGAGACGGAGGAACACCAGACAGCAGCATGAAAGGGCTTTTCTTCCATATGGAAACTCTGATTCGGTGGCGTGGACTTGAGGTTCCGGGCTGAGGAGCACTGTGTATCATCAGCGCATGATGCCCTGTGCTCTGGAGCTCACCACTAGTGCTGTGTCCTTAACCAAAGGCTTCCCACCCTATCTATCCTAGTGACAGTGTCAGTCCCTTTGGGATTGGAACAAACCCAAGGCTGCTTCTCACTCAGGGCTTTGTGCAGTAAATGAGCATTTGTGGGCACTGGGAGCTGAGTGAGGAGAAGGACCACCAAGGGGTGGAGGCGTGACCCTGGGGTGGAGGGAGCCACCCTGGTGACAGGCTTCCAGTGTGGGAGAACAGCCGGGACTCTCCTCTCCACCCTGTCACGTGGGTGCCCATCTCTGCCTGAAGTATTGCACCAGTTGCTGCCTCCTTGTCCACCCCCACGCTGGCCCCAGGAGGGATTTTTTAAAACGCCAGCCTCACCACCCCCACTCACTGACTCTGCTCCAGGCACTGGGGACATGAAGACACCAAGGTCCCCACCCTTGAGAGTGCACATCTAATGCCGATGCACCCAAATCAACAATCACATTAGGGGAGATGAATGGGCAGCGTATTGGGATGGGGGATGTTCCAAGCTAGGAGTTGGAGGAGGCTTCTCTGTAGTCCCACGGAGGGGGACACAGCGTACACAAAGACCTGGAGGTGAGGGAGAGCCCAGCACCTCCAGCAACTGTGCAGAGTGCAGTTCAGCAGCAAGGAAGCACAAGGAGCATCTGACCCGAGCTCTGAGGCGTGTGGGACAGGGAGAAGCCTCTGCCAGGTGAGGACTGTGGAGCAGGCGGAAGGTGCCCACAGGACACCCTGGCCGCTGTGACGGCTGGTAGAGGGGCCGGTGGAGGGCGTGGGAATAAAGCAGCACCTGTTTGCCCAGTCCCGTAGGATGGCTGGTGGGGAGAGGGCAAAAGGACGCGGGGCAGGGCACACACAGCTCCGTGGAGGCAGGAAGATGGCAGAGGCGAGCATGCAAAGGGACTGCTGTTCAGGGTGGTGACCTCGGAAGACCAGGCTGCGAGGCTGGGGGATTGGCTGGCCCCAGGATTCCAAGCAGAACTCTGGTTTCCAGAGTCTTGAGAGAGGGCACGGCCTAAAGCCTAAGGGAGACACAGGCTGCAGGGCAGAGGCGGGGGCCTGAGCCTCCATTAACTGAGAACTGAAGATGGTTTAAACGGACTCAGGGCGTGTGATCCTAAAAGCCATTTTCTTAAGCAACTGACTTAAGCAACTTGTTCAATGGGGTATAACTTTTACCTTGTTTTCTGGTTACAATTAAGCCGTAGAAACCCTTTGTTTTTTTTTTTTATCACTTTAAGTCTGAAAACACAGTCTCAATGCAGATGTGATTTAGAAATCACAGTGCCCAGTGTCACAGATGATTCCACAGTTCGCGGCTGTGTCTCTCACACACCTCCCCCACTTGACAACCACCACGTCTGACCGCTGCGAGCTGTGGCGCAAGGAGAGAGAAGTTCTAGGGAGCAACGAAGCTTTGATTTGAGTAGGACCCTCCTAAGGAGTCTCTGGGTCTGGGCCGAGTACCAGGCCATGGATGCGCCCATGGGTGTTGAGGCCTCCCTGGCCGGGGCAGCCTCCCCACGCACGCCTCGCTCGGCACCGCATCCCTAATCCTCCAGCCACCGCAGTTCCCTGCCAGCCTCCTCAGTTCCCGCGGTTCCCTTCCAGGTCCTGCTGGCTGTGGTCCCACATCCCTACCCAGAGAGGCTACTGGATAGGATCAAAGAAGAGTCCCACACTGCATTTTTCACGCGTGTGGCCCACATCTAGTTCATGTGCACACAGTGGGCTCTCACGTGCCATTTTTAAGCATATGACTCAGTGTATTAAACACAGTCATTATGTTGCGCAACCATCACCACCATCTGTCTGCGTAGCTCTTTTCGTCTTCTCAAACCGAAACTCTGCTTCTGTTAAACACTAACTCCTAATCCTCCCTCCCCCAGCCCCTGGCAGCCACCATTCTGTTGTACTTTCTGTCCGTATGATTTTGGCTGGTCTAAGCACCTCATATGTATTTGTCCTTTTGGGCCTGGCTTACTTCATTTAGTGTAATGTCTTCAAGGTTCATCCACGTTGCAGCGTGTCTCAGAACTGCATTCTTTCTTAAGGCCGAATGATATTGCATTGCATGTAAATGCCACATTTGGTTATCCATTCATCTGTTGATGGCCATTTGGGTTGTTTCCATCTTTTGGCCCTTGTGGATAATGCTGCTATGAACATGGGTGTATACAAAATCTGTTCGAGTCCCTGCTTTCAATTCTTTTGGGGTATATGCCCAGAAGCTGAATTGCTGGGTCATAGTAATTTTATTTTTAATGTTTTGAGGAGCTATCATGCCATTCTCCATAGTGACCGCACCATTTTATGTTTCTGCCAGTGACATGCAAGAGCTCCAACTTGTCCACATCCTCACCAACCCTTGTTATGTTTTTTTTCAATAACAGCCTCCCTAATGGGTGTGAGGTGGTATCTCATTGTGGTTTTGCTTTGCATTTCCCTAATGATTAGTGATGTTGTTCATCTTTCATACGCTTGTTGGCCACCTGTGTAATTTCTCTGGAGAATTGTCTATTCAAGTCCTTTGCCCATTTTTGAAAAGTGTGGTTTGTTTTCTCTGTGTTAATTTATTGCAGTTCTTTATATATTCTGGATATTAATCTGTTATCGACTGTATGCTTTGCAAATATCTTCTCCCACTTCGTGGGTTGCCTTTCCACTTTGTTGACAGTATCCTTTGATGCTCAGAAGTTTTCAATTTCGATGAAGCCCAATTTATCTATTCTCTTCTTTTGTTGCCTGTGCCTTTGGTATCGTAGCCAAGAAATCATTGCCAAATCCAGTGTCATAAAGCTTTTCCTCTTTGTTTTCTTCTAACAGTTTTATCTTTTCAGCTCTTGCATTTAGGTCTTCAATCCCTTTTGAGTTAATTTTTGTATGGAATATAGTGTAAGGGTCAAAATACTTTCTTTTGCATGTGGATATTCAGTTCTCTCTGCACAATTTGTTGAAAAGACTGTCCTTTCTCCATCAAATGGTCTTGTCAAAAATCATTTTTTGTGGGCTTTCTATTCTATTCTATTGGTTTATATGGCTGTCTTTATGCCAGTTTCTATTCTATTCTATTGGTTTATATGGCTATCTTTATGCCATTACCACACTGTTTTGATTACTGTAGCTTTTTAGCAGGTTTTGAAATAAGGAAATATGAGACCTCCAATTTTGTTCTTCTTACATGTATTGCGTCTTTGTGCCTCAATGGAAACTTTCATTTTATCAGCCTGTTATACTTCTGTATTTTTTATGCATGGTTCAAGCCACTCCCCTCCTCATAAAGCTTTCCCAATTTCCCCAACAAAGGATTTTGTTGCTTCTTCCTCTGAGCTCTTCGGCCAAGAGGCAAGAAGGAGTGGGTGAATGTTGACCTACTTTCTGCTGAAGGCACCTGCCCTGTGTGACCATGTGTCTTCCGTTCCAGGCTCTGAACAATGGATGACACACGTGCTTGCCACAGCACCACGCACAGTGCTGGGTGTACAACAGACACTCTTAGTGGAAGACTGACAGTATGAGGACACCCTTTGCTCTCCAGAGTTCTCTAAGAGGATTTCCTGTATAATTGAGGCCTCATTCTTGAATGCCAAAATATGCCTAAAACGTTTAGCCATTTGAACAAAACTCTCCTGCCTGGATTTCATAATCCATCCCTTCTAAACAGAAAATCATAATGGCCACTGTCATCTTTCCTTGAGTCTGGGTCTTTAATATGAGTGTGAATTCTTGGCTGCTATTTCAGAATGCCCTTGTTAAGAGTTGATCTACCCTATTTTACATGTCTGTTTGCCCCAATTTGGCCATCCTTTGCATTGTCTTTTCTGATTTCCCTTGTTTTAATGACATATGCACCATCACCTCATTAGCGACCATTCTGCTCACTGACCCTGTGCAGCCTTGCCTGCCTCTCTTCCAATTTGTTGTGAGTTGGGACACAAATAACAAAGTTCTGGGTAAAACAAAAATAAACAAGCCTTGAGTGGGGGCTCCCAGGAGCTCACTGTTGAGTCAAAGGTATAAGTTTTGTGCATGGGCTTTAGAATATCTATTCTGGCTGTTTCAAATCCAGCCATCTTTGCTCCCTTCCTGGTCCTCTGCTGGGCTCTGGGTTGTTCCCTGATTAGTTAACAGATGAGGCTTAGACACATTTGTGAGCTGGCCACTATAAGCCCAAACCAGCTGGTTTAGCATTAGGTCAATGTGCAGAGGCTGGGGCTCAGCCCCAGGGAACTGTGAGGTGGTTGTTGGGGAGACAGAGCATGTAGGCAGTAGAACCCTGTCTCAGTCCTTTCCTGCTTCTATAACAAAATACCTGAGACTGGATAATTAATAAAGAGCAGAAATTTCTTTCTTACAGTTCTGGAGGGTAGAAGTCCAAGATCAGGGTGCCGGCAGGTTCAGTGTCTGGTGAGGGCTTGGTCTCTGCTTCCAAGGAGACGCCTTGTTGCTGCATCCTCACACGATGAAAGGCAAAAGGGCAAAAGGGCCTAGCTAGTCTCCTCAGCCCTTTTACAAGGCACTGATCCCATCCATGGGGGGAGCTCTCATGGCCTAATTTCCTTCTAAAGGCCCCACCTCTTGATACCATTGCACCAGGGATTAAGTTTCCATATACGAATTTTGGAGGGGACATAAACATTCAACCCATAGGAAACCCTAAGGGCTGGGGGAGGTGCTTCCCAGTGAGAGCATAAGAAGAAGTGCAAGACTCAGCTGCCTTCTCCTTGCTACAATGCTCTTCCCTTCCTTGGAAGAGTGATCTGGATCCAGAGACTTCACGTGGTGCTCTTGGTGGTCTGAGCCCAGACCTTTCCTTCTCCCCTCCTTGGTCACCACCCAGCAATCTGCCAGCCACATCTCCCATCATCCCTGTAGCAGCTCACCCCAGGGACTGTCAGTGATGTTGCTAATGTTAGTCTCTTGACCCTGCTGTTTAACTGACAAACTCACCTTTACCTATGAGTATGAAGAACTCTTCCTCTGACATCTAATGCTAATGGGTGCCAGATCCTACTGAGCCCTGCCCAGCTGGGTCCACCCTGACCTTCCTCCCAGATCAATGCTCTCCTCCTTGGGCTCAGCGTGGCCTGTGTCTGATGTTCTGGGATTGGGGGCTGAGGAGAGCAGGCCCAGGACCCTGCCTCTCACTTTCCTTTACCCTAAGAGGGAAGGGAAGAGGGTCTGGCTCCCATACCCAGATCGGGGATCCTTGCAGGATGCTGGGGATAGGGTGAGGGGCAGGGGCAGGATGTCCCTTTACCTGCTGCCTTGGCCTGTGTGTGCAGTGGGTACATGCAGAGTGACACTTGCAAGACCAAGCTGTCCCAAATGCAGCCACTTTGGAAGGACCTTGTGGGCAGGCATGCCTGTGTGCTGGAGTCTGGACCCTTGGCTGGGTGGAGGTCAGTTGTGAGCATCTCAGTGTTAACCCAAGAGCATGCAGGAACTCAGGGTTTGCAGAGGCTCCCAGGAGCACACCCTAACCTCACTGGTGCTGTGAGGCAGGCAGGGAACAGGTCACATTGACGAGGACATCCAGGCTCAGAGACATTTAGCAACCTGCCCAGGGGCATCTGCAGTTCAGTGAGAGGTGTAGCTGGGACCACAAGCCAGGCTGCCTGGGTCCCAGCAGAGGGTCTTCCCTGGACCCAGGGAATACTGTGTCCTTTTTAGGGAAGGTTCTTGATGCCAACCATTTCATCTGTCCCCGCACAGACAGGAAGCATGGACCGGGCATCAGAGGACATGAATTCTGTCTGTCTTGTCACAGACGGCCTTGATCTGTTCCTTGGAATAAACCATTGTCTCTTCCTAGGCCCCAGTTTCCTACACCATAAAAAAGGGGAACACAACAGCTCAGCAGGTTGCAGTGGGAGTGCATGAGGTGGCAGGCGCTTTGCAAGGGTAATGGGAGACTCCTCACCCATCTTCTCATGTCTCCCTCCCACTGGAAGAAAGAAACTTGCAAAGAATTGACTACTAAGAAACCTGATTTTAGTCTCACCTCTGCCTGTACATCCCTGGGCCTCAGTTTCCCCTCATACAAGCAAGAATTTGAACATCTTGATTTCTGAAGTCCCTCCCAGCTCCAGGATCCCAAAACTCTACTCTTTTCCTCCTCATCATCCTCCTTCTCTTCCTCCTCCAACTCCTCTTGCTCCTCTGAGGGTAGGGAGGTTGTGTGTGTGCTTGTGTGTACATGTTTGTGTGTATGTGTGTGCATGTGTCTGCATGCAGTGGCAGCAGGGGAAGGGAGGGAAGGAGTCCTGCAGGGGATGGGGTGGCAGCTAGGAGAGAAGGTGGGAGGAACTTTCGTGCCAACAGGGCTCAGAGCTTTCTCAACAGCTAATGGTGCTTGGGGCTGTTTAATCATTAAGGAAAAGCAATGAAGCCAGGAGCGCCTCAAAGTCCAGCCTGCTGGTGACTGACACTAACAGATGAGCAAGAAGCTGGCAGCAATGGGGGCTGCAGCCTTCGGGGACGGGGTCAGGACTGAGACAGCTCTGCGCTTGGTGCCAGGCTCCAGAGTCGGCCTGCATGCCTACGACATCGCGGTGGTGGTCATCTACTTCGTCTTCGTCCTGGCCGTGGGCATCTGGGTGAGTGGGCCCCGAGACTGGGGCTGGCAGGGGGCCAGAAGCAGCTTCTTGTCCTGGGCTGAGCTTTGGAGCTGGAGCGGGGTGGGCAGAAGGAAGCAGATCACAGAACCACGGGGACGAGATGGAAAGGCCTTCAGGAATCATGCTCCGCATGACCCTCCTTTGATAGAAGAACAGACAGGCCCAGACAGGGCTATGTCCAGCCTGCGGTCACATGATGGGCCCTGGGCAGGCCAGGTCTGGAGCCCCCAGCTCCTGCCACCTTCGGCCCTGCCTGTCCCTGGCCTCTCCGAGCATCACTCCTGCCCTCTTCCCCACCATGAGATCCCCAGCCCTGTAAATGCTGACCCCTGACCCTACACCCATCCACACTAGTTAGTGTCTTGGCCACTGAGTCATGCTTTCTAAAGGAGCCGGGGTTCGTGCTCTCAGGGAAGGGCGCCAGGCACAGTCCAAGCTCCTTCCACTCTCCACTGTCCACAGGAGCCTCAGTGCCATGGGCAGGGGCCAAGCTTTTGAGGTTCAGATCTCATCCCCAACAGTTAAAGCCATGTGGCCCTGAGGACATACAAAGCCTCTCTGAGCCTCAGTTTTCTCAGGTGACAATGAGAGCAAGGACCACACAGTGGAACTGCTGTGCTCGTTCAGCATAGGACACACTGAAGCACCTGGCACCATGCCCGGGACATAACTGTCAGCCCATAAATGACTTCTATTATCACCCCAGCATTCTGCAGAAGTGCCAGCACCTTTAGACTTGGCAGGCACTGTGACTTGTGTGCCAGCTGGTCACGTCCTAGGCTGTGGCAAGGTCAGGAACCCTCTCAGTTTCCTCCTCTGCAAAGGGAGGTGAATAGTTCCTGCCTCCCAGGGCTGGTATGAGGAAGAAATGGGCAAACACATGATCACTGGCTCCTGGACGTGGCCAGCCGCAGAAAGCATCAACTCCTCTGTGACTTGGGACAAGCTGCTCCCTGTGCTGGACCTCCTCTTCCTCGTCTGTAAAATGAATGTGTTTCCCCCATACAGCCTCTGAGAGGATCAGAGGTGACACTGGGCAGTTCAAGCAAAAGCGTAAGCATACGCTCAGCACTCCCTGGTGACTGGTTCCCTCAGAGAAAGGCAGGGACCTGCTGGCTTCAGCCTCCGGAGGACTGCTTCACAGTTGGCCTCCCCCACCCACTGCCCTGCCTCTCCCTGTGTCCCCAGAGAACATTCCAGCAGGCCTCACACTGACCACCTGCTGGTGCAGGACACAGGTTTCTTCTAGGGTCCTGGGTGGGGCTCAGTGGTATGGTCTGACTTCAGAGCAGGTCAAGGGAAGTCCCAAAACAGAGCCCCTAAACGGCAGCCCCTCTGTCCTACCGGGCTCCGGGGTGGGGAAGGAGGTCAGCTTGGGGAGAGGGCAGCCCCTCCACCGAGAAGGAGATTCCAAATCATCTCCAGAAAGCACACTGTGGAGGAGGGAAGGACAGGGACCAGAGTCCCGAAGTGAGTGGTCTCACACACTTTGCTCTTCGTACTGGCGCTGGGAGATGAGCTGCGAGGCCCACAGGAAGGAATTGACTCTCCCAAAGCTGCTGGCTTAAAAATGGTGACACCACCGCCTGTCAGGCAGCGCTGTGCTGCCTCAGTTCTCACCGCCTGGGCCCCCACGCCTGCACCGAGGGGCAGGGAATCTGGGGTGCAGGGCAGGGGCTGGAGAAGCCTCGGGAACCCTCATCTCATCCATTTCCTTTCCAGTCGTCCATCCGCGCCAGCCGAGGGACCATTGGCGGCTATTTCCTGGCGGGCAGGTCCATGAGCTGGTGGCCAGTGAGTTGACCTTCCTCCCACCTCGCGTGAGGCTCCCAGCCCTCCTCCCTCCCCATCCAAAGCCTCGTCTTGTCCCCTCCCGCCGGGACGAGGCAATGGCCTCCCCATTGGGTTTCCTGACTTCGGACTCCTCTCTCCTGCCCAAATCCACCCGCGACCTGAGAGGCCTGCCCACACACGCTTCGGACAAGCGTCCCCTGGCACTTCCCAGGCGTGGGCCCCACACCCAGCACTAGACCAGCAGAGATGAGCCAGGAACGTCCCTGTCCCAGAGAAGCTCAGAGTGGAGCGGGGAAGACTCACAGACAGCCAGTGGGGTGGGGTAGCGTAGGGAAAGTTTTCTTGGGAGGGTGACACGTAAGCTTAACGCTGAAGATCAGCTAAGTGAGGGGAGTCACAGAGGTTAAGTCCCAGCAACCTCGGGGAATTGACCTCCAAACCCTTGTGAACTCCAATTTCTCCTATGAGGTCACCCACATTTCTACTGGTCCTCAAAACTAACTTCCTTCGGGAATGGGATGGAGGGAGGAAAGCCCTGCCCTGAGTAGAGTCAGGACCCATGGTAGCAGAAGCAGTACACACACCCAGACACGCAAACTCACACGCACACTCGTGTGCACGCATCCACACACTCACACGCTAATGCGCTCACACACATATCCACACACATCACACACTCACATGCTCGCACACTCGTGCACAGTCACACTCACGCATTGTCATGCACACCACCAGCCACCTCCCACCTCTGCCCACCCTGCTCCCGGTTCCCCCCACCATCCCTGCTCCGCTGCTCTCGGATCCTCCTAAGAGCAGAGGAAACCCAGGGGGCCTCCAGGGCTCTCTGGGAGGTTTGGGGCTGTGGGACAGGAAGAAGTAGGGGCAGGAGCTCTCGTGTCGTCCAGGTGATGCTGTCCCCAGGGATGTGGGGCCCTGAGGGCCCGGCATCTCAGGAACAGTGTCGGGGTCACTGACACCACCAGCCACCCCCTCATCATATGAAAGAAAAATCCTTGAAAACGATTTTGCTCAACCAGGGTCCTCAAATCACAGACCTGGAAATGGGTGCGGGGAGGAGAAATAACAGCACAGAAAGTTCCTCTGGTCACTTCAGGAGAGCCCCGGGGCCCTGCCGACCAGCCGCTCACCCTGCAGGAGCAGAGCTCGGACCACTGCCGGTGTGAGGAAAGCTGACGCTTCCCAGCAGGAGGACAGGCCCTGGCAGAGGCTCCCAGCGCGCTGTGCCCCAAACATGAGCGTGTGTGTGTGAGTGTGTGTGTGTGAGCGCTTATGTGTGTGTCTGAGTGTGTGTGTGAGTGTGGAGTTGTGAGTGATATGTGAATGCAAGTGCTAGTGTGAGAGAGTGTTGGAGTGTGCCTGTGTGTGTAAATGTGCGTGAGTGCGGCATGTGTGTAGTGTGCGAGTGTATGTGTATGCATTTGAGAGTGTGCGTGTGCATGTGAGTGTGCGTGTGCACATGCATGTGACAGTGTGTGTGTGAGTGTGCATGTGCACACGCATGTGAGAGTGTGCGTGTGCGTGTGTGAGTGTGCGTGCGCACATGTCAGGGCGGTGGCAGCTCAAGGGCCTCAGCAAGGTCAGCCACTCGCCAGCTCTGCGCCCTTGCACTGCTCACTGTCTCTTCTCTGAATGTCTTGGCACCTTTCCTTTCTCCTCACTTTCCATCTCACGGCATCTCTAGAAGGACAGGAGCTGGGAGGAGGTGAGTCCCACATTTTACAGGTGAAGAAGCAGAGGCTTTGAGAGAGGAAGTGATTTTGTTAAGGTGACACAGGGTACAAAACTGGAGCATAGCTCTTCCCCCCAGTCCCAGTCCTGCCTGCAAGGTCTCCCCAGGCCTCCTCCCAGGCCCCAGAACCCCACCTTCCACTCCCTCCCCTCCCACCAAGGATCCCGTGTAGTAACAAGAGACCACATGGCCGGGTGCGCGTAGGTGCCCAGCACCATCAGTGTCGGACAGCCAGGGTCACCTATCAGTTCCGGGCTTGGGCAAACCACTTCTCTGTGCCCTCGGTTCACTCATCAGTGACAGGGAGATAATAGTGTCCACCTCACAAGGCTGTCTGAAGGTTAACTAGGTCAATATAGTCGGAACACCACCTGGTGCCTGCTGTGTTGCAGAGGGACTCAGTGCCATGACCAGTGCCTTCTCCTGCCTCCCACTAGGCGGCTGCACTGCTGGAGAAAACTGGCTCAGCCTGGAGACTGGCCTGGCCTGTGCTCAGCCCCCAGCCCTCCCTCTGCCTGGCCTTGCCCTGGACCCTTCAGCTTCCTGCTCTCTCACGCTGCGGCTTCCTTCTCCCCACTCCACCACTTACTTGCTGGGCAGCCTGGAGCTGGTGACTTCATCTTGCCTATTTCTTCCTCTATAAATTGGGTAAACTAATACGGTCCCTCGTCCCTCCCTCCAGATATCCGTGGAAACATATTGATTAGTGCATATAAAGTGAGTAGCACAGTACCTGGCATACAGAGGTATCTAATAATTGTCAGCTCCATGCCTCCTCCTCCCTGCTCATGGTCCTGACTCTGATTGATTCAGATTAACCTGACTCTTGAACCTTGACTCCACTTGTGCCTTGCAGATTGGAGCATCTCTGATGTCCAGCAACGTGGGCAGTGGCTTATTCATCGGCCTGGCTGGGACAGGGGCTGCTGGAGGCCTTGCCGTGGGTGGCTTCGAGTGGAATGTAAGGAAGCCGGCCTGGCTGCTCCAAGATATTGGGGGTCTGACCCACCGCTACCCCTGGCCTTAGTGCTGAGAGGAGCCTTAGAGGTGTTTGGGAGGCTGCATGGTGAATCAGGAACCTATTTTACAGATGAGGAAATCAAGGCCTGGAGGAGGCATAGGGGCTCATCCCAGGTCACACAGAACTGGGCTCAGGTCCCAGGTCCCACTTACCTCCCTGCTGAGCTCCCCCACCCCCCAATGGCACAGAGATGCCCCTTGGTAGGAGGCTGCCCTCCGTCCATGTCTAGGACCTGGGTACCTTCTTCTCTCCACTCTCCCAGGCAACCTGGCTGCTCCTGGCCCTGGGCTGGGTCTTTGTCCCTGTGTACATCGCAGCCGGTGTGGTCACGATGCCGCAGTACCTGAAGAAGCGATTCGGGGGCCAGAGGATCCAGGTGTACATGTCTGTCCTGTCTCTCATCCTCTACATCTTCACCAAGATATCGGTGGGTACTGCCGACGTGGCCATCGTGGGGCTCGGAATACGCTCATTAGAGGGCTGCTGAACGCACTGCGCGGGCTGGCTGCGGAGGGGAAGCCGACAGTCGCAGGCTGGGAAGGACGGAAGGAGGGAAGCCTAGAAGGAAGGGAGGAGGGAAGGAGGGAAGGACACACATACCCTCAGTGTCTGCCCCACCCCAGCACTGAGGTAATCAAAGACGACTGTTAAATGTTTGTTGAGTGAACAATAGTCCCTACATTCAAAGAACCCATAACCTAGAGTTTATTCATTCATTTATCCTTTCATTAACTGATTCTTCATTCAGCAACTGTGCATTAATTGCCTAGAATGTTGGGGTTAGAAAGATCCTTATTCTTCCCCTATTGACCTAAACTCGGAAAGCAAATCTAGACAGGTTGATGACTCGCCCATGTCCACACAGACGACCAGCGCTGGGATGGAACTACGGTTCCAACCCCATGACCCAGTCCAGGCTCCCTCCACTCTGGCATGTTGTGGACCCTGTGACAGGTTCATGAAGCAATCACAGGATGGAATCAACACACTAAAGGGAACAAAATCCTCCAGCCACCAGTTGCCAGGTCCAGGGCTATAAAACTTGAAGGCCCTTGTTCCCCAGTGCTTGGGAACAAGCCTAAGTCAGCTCAGGCAGAGGTCGAGCCCCCGCCTCCTCTAGCAAACCTGCGCCCGGGGATGACCCAGGACCTGTTATCTGCAGGAGGGCTCCCGCATCAGGTCAGCTGTGAGGCGTCAGCGAACCCATGGGTTCCTCCTCTCTCCTGCCAAACGGCCTCCTCTTCCCCAGCCCCAGCTGCTCCCTCCACCCCCTCGGTCTTCCCCTACCTTCCTCACTGCTCCCTTCGCCCAACAGCTATCCGTTAAATTGTTCCCAGTTTCAAAGCTATGAGAACTCCTCTGCTTTAAAGTCTCCACGGCTCCTCAGCGTCTGTCCTCAGTGCAGCCCGGTCTCCATCGCGGGAGATGGTATCACTGAGTGGGCAGGTGACGTGACCCCCGCGGCCACACTCAGGATCTCGGGGGGCCTGGACTCAGGGGTCCTGGCTCTCTGCAGACTGACATCTTCTCTGGAGCCCTCTTCATCCAGATGGCCCTGGGCTGGAATCTCTACCTCTCCACGGGGACCCTGCTGGTGGTGACGGCTGTCTACACCATTGCGGGTAGGCCCGGGAGCCATGTCAGGGTGCGGAGACTGGCACAGACACAGAGAGAAGGGCGGAGACACAGGGAAAACTGACGCTGAGAGAGACTGAGAAACAGGGAGGGGCAGAGACAAAGAGAGGCCGACACAGAGACGCAGGATGAGAGAGAAATAGAGAAATGCGCTGAGGCACGCGTGACAGAGAAACGGCGTTAAAAAGGCAGAAATGGGGGAAACAGGGCCAGGTAGAGATGGGAAGGAGAGATGCTAAGAGATGCTGAAAAGACCGACTGCACAGGGGCAGGGTGGAGACAGGGACTGTCACCTGGGCCAGAGTCACAAACCGCCTCCTCTCCGTTTCTCCAAAGCACCTGGTGCAGGGGCAGGGGCCCCGGGAGACAGTGTAGGACAGACAGGCTTATGTACGTTAAGTAGTTAAGTTGGCCTCGGAAGACAGGGGCATTCAGGTGGGCGTCAGGGGAAGGAGGGAGTGTTCCTGGTGGGACCTGGGACATTGACAACACAGAGCTGCAGTGGCGGCTGCAGTCACACGGGCCAGCGACAGGACAGGGAGAGCAGGCCTGAGCCTCTGACTGTGACCAGCCTGCATCCTACCAGGCTGGACGGGGGGCACGAGGTGTGGGGTGTGTTTCCTGGTCTCCCCCGTATGGCCAAGCACAGGGTGGGCACCCGGAGAGGAGCCCCCGTTGGTGCTGACTGATGGGTCCTCTCCTTGGGTCCCCAGGGGGCCTCACGGCTGTGATCTACACAGATGCTCTGCAGACGGTGATCATGGTGGGCGGAGCCCTGGTCCTCATGTTTCTGGGTAAGGAAGAGGCCCCAATATGCCCCACCATCACCCCTAAATTTCTCTCTGACCTCTGACCTATGTCACCTCCATGGCTTGACTGGGACTTTCCAGAGCACAGAGCCATGTCCCTGCTCCAGGCTGGGGCTCCCAAAGGCAGGATTCTCTCCACTGCAACTGGGGGTCTTGAAGCCAAGCCCCGTCTTCCTCCCCATGACAGACTCAGTGAGGTCTCAGGGCTTCTTCACTCACTGTGTCTCTCTCCACAGGCTTTCAGGAGGTGGGCTGGTACCCAGGCCTGGAGCAGCGGTACAGGCAGGCCATTCCTAATGCCACAGTCCCCAACACCACCTGCCACCTCCCTCGGCCTGATGCCTTCCACATGCTTCGAGACCCTGTGAGCGGGGACATCCCTTGGCCAGGTCTCATTTTCGGGCTCACAGTGCTGGCCACATGGTGCTGGTGCACAGACCAGGTAATGCCCCCAGCCAGCTGTGGCCTAGCCCACCAGGAATGGGGTGGCTTCCTGCAGATAAACCAGGTGTGGATGCAGGGAGGGCGGGACCTTATCCTGGGACTGGGGTGGGGGCACAGTCAGTGACCAGCGTCAGGGCTCACCTGTGGCTGAGCGAGCCCCTCCCATTGCTGCTGTTTCAGGTCATCGTGCAGAGGTCTCTCTCTGCCAAGAGTCTGTCCCATGCCAAGGGAGGCTCAGTGCTGGGGGGCTACCTGAAGATCCTCCCCATGTTCTTCATTGTCATGCCTGGCATGATCAGCCGCGCCCTGTTCCCCGGTAAGAGCTGGGTTGCTCTTTGGGTGTTGGGATGTGGGGCTTGGGAGGGGTGTGCAGAGAAGGTGCCCTTGGGAAATGTGGCAAAAGCTCTATCTACTAAGAACATGTAATAATCAAGACCAGTCTGGGCAACATAGCAAGACCTTATCTCTGTTTTAGAAAAATTTAAAAATTAGCCAGGTGTAGTTGTGCATACCTATAGTCCCAGCTACTCAGGAAGCTGAGGCAGGAGGGTCCCTGGAGCTTGGGAGTTCAAGGCTGCAGTGAGCTAAAATTTGCACCACTACATTCTAGCCTGGGTGAGAGAGTGAGACCCTCATCTATAAACAAACAAACAAAAAAACATAGTAAATATTTTAGGCTTTGTGGGCCAAACATATAATAAGTATTTCAGTAGAAATTTGCATCTGAATGCCATTTTAAAATCCTGCTTCTCTCTTATATGGGAAGAAGAATTAAGGCATTCTTGGCACCTTCCAAAGATATTTGCCTTTATCGAGACATAAGGCCTAAAACCCAAAGGATACTATCGAGGCGGTCGCGCTTTGCAGGGGAGTGTATGGGCAAGAAATTTAGTAGAGACCCAGACACCACTGCCTCTGGACCTTCTAGACCCTGCCAGAGACTCCAGTGAACACCTTCCTACAGTGTCGTACAGCAAATACTGGGCCTACCTGAGAAGGCACAGGGTCACACGGCTCTAACTGCCATCACTTCTTCTGCAGACGAGGTAGGCTGTGTGGATCCCGACATCTGCCAGAGGATCTGCGGGGCCCGAGTGGGGTGTTCCAACATTGCCTACCCCAAGCTGGTCATGGCTCTCATGCCCATTGGTGAGTCCCGGCCCCCCACCCCCATTCCCACCTTGCCTCCTCCAGTCCCCACTGCCCAGAAGGGATGGCACTAAAACAGATGGGAAGAGGGAAGAAAAATATTCACCTCTGCACCCTTCCCCCCAACACACACACACATACACACACACAGCCACACTTGCACAAGTGTGTGTAAAGTGCCTTCTCTGGGTACAGTCCTGGAGATGCAGAGCTGAAAAGCAGGCCTGACTCTCGGGCTTCATGCGTTCTCCCTGGTACCTGGACTTGCCAGGGGCACAGTACAGTGTGACCAGTGTGGTGACTCAGCGGGGGATAAGGGAGCCCTGAGGAGGCACCTGACCCTGTCTGGGGGATGTCAGGAAGGCCTCCCAGAGGGCAGGAGCCTCTGAGACCGACAGAGCTGGAGGGGGGCAGGGAACGTGCTGGGATGAGAAGCTGCACGTGAAAGGCCCGGGGGAAAGAGGGTGTGAAGTCTGAACGCAGCCCAGTGTGGGTGAAGATGCCAGGAGGAACGCAGACAACCTTCCTGCAGAGGATGTCACTGCCCCGCCTCGTTCCAGTACATGGTCCTTACTCTGAGGACAGCGGAGGGCGCTGGGGGGTTGAGGCTACAGAGCGCGTGATTGGATCTGCGCCTTGCCAGGGCCAGTCCCCACGACGACTCGGCAGGCTTAGGGGGAGGCAGGGAGACAACCAGTGAGGTATTAGCTGCGGTCCAGGTAAGTGCCATCAATGGCTTGGACCAAGTCAGTGGCTTTAGAGATGGAGATACCGGATTTAAAGATGTTTGGGAGGCAGAATTGGCAGGACTTGATTGCTGATTGTATTCGAGGGACAAGAAAGACAGAGAAATCAAAGAGGATTCCCAGGTCTCAGTCTTTTAGAAGGTGAGTTTACAATGTTATTGAGGTTGGGGATGCAGGAAGACAGGCAGGCTTATGGAGGGCAGGGGGTGAGTGGTGTTATGAGGAATGAATGAGGAATGAATCAAAGCAGTAGAGGAGATGGGGGAGGCCCAGCTAGGATAGGGCAGCCACCGAGGGGCTGGTGGGGGACAGCCAAGGAAGAAGTCTGAGCTAGCTCTGAGGTCTGCGTGGGCCTGGGAAGAAATTATTAACCAAAGAGGGAAACAGAAGGCCCCAGGGAAGATGATACCCAAATTTGGAACTCTTGAGCCCAAGGTACCTGTGAGGGAGACATTCAGGAAGTGGCTACACAAATGGATTTGGGGAAAAGAGGACTGAAGTGGGAGCAAGGCTGGGAGTCCTCTTCCCAGGACGAGCAGTCATATTTCTGGAAACTTGGTCATTAGAGTCAGAAAGACTTCAGATATCAGTGGGTCCTGTCTTCCCTTGCCCGGGTGGAAAAATAGGCCCAGGAGGTGTAAGGAATTAGTCCAGATTATACATACAATTAGTTGCTTGCAGAGCCCGGAAATAAGCCCAGGGCTTCTGCCTCCCAGGCCGGGGCTGTAGCCCAACACCACAATGTCAGTGAAGAAGGGACAAAACACTAAAAATAGTCAACTATTAACCATCACCTTCCTCTCCACCCCCCCCGGGGAACCACTAACCCAGTGTCTACAAGCCATGAGACCTAGATTGGGATGTGGAAGCTGCAGAGTACCTCAAAGATCACCTAGTCTCACGGCCTTAATGGTAGAGATGAGAAACCGAGGCTCAGGAGGACGCATGCGTCCCGTGGTCCACAGAGCAAGGCAGGGTCAGGGCCTGGCCAGAGCCCACCTCCGACTCTGAGGGTCTCCTGGATTCCGCAGGTGCTGGATGGGAGCCTCACCCAGCGCCTTCCTAACCCGCCCCCACCCCACTCCCCACTCTGCGAGGCGCCCCCACGGGCCAGCTGTCCACTCGGCCCCGTCTCTCCCCAGGTCTGCGGGGCCTGATGATCGCCACGATCATGGCCGCCCTCATGAGCTCACTCACCTCCATCTTCAACAGCAGCAGCACCCTGTTCGCCATGGACCTGTGGCAGCGCTTCCGAAGCAAGGCAACCGAGCAGGAGCTGATGATGGTGGGCAGGTGCGCTGGCCCCGCCCCCGTCCTTAGGAGGCGCCCCCCCCTTCCTCCTCCTCCTCCCTCTCCCCTCCCTTCTGTCTCCTCCTTTACGCTCCTCCCGCTTGAGATTAACCTGGGCGGATGTGGCGGGGTGTGGCCTGGCAGTCCAAGCACCGGGCTCTAAGTCCTTCCCCAGCTCTGGATGACCCTTCCAGAATAATGGGGACAAAAATCTCTTTCCTGCCTGTTGAACTTTGTCCTGGAATTGAGCCACAGGGTAATTGAGAGATCACAAAAGCACTTAAGAAATAAGAGGTGAACTATTAATATGTAAGTGGGAGGAGAGTTAGCAAACAGCTCACCCCAAGCTCTTCTGGACCAACTCTGGCTATCGGTCCAAAATGACAGAAATGCTGTTAATTTAATCCCTCAGACTCGCCCTAAACATCCACCACTTGGGCCCTGCCCTCAGGGTGCTCACAGCTTGTGGAGAGGGCTGGGAACACAGGTAGGACAGAGAGGTACCTGCGTCTGTGGAGATATTCACGGGAAAGTTGTGTCTAAATGGTGCAGAGCCTTGAACGCCGCGGTACAGATTTTAAACTTTATCTGGTAGGTATCAGCTTTATGCTTAAAAAAAAAATAACTCGGTGGCTAATTTTTCTTGTTCTCCGCAGGTTGCGTACACAGGGTTAAGGGGCCCTTTATGAAATCTTTGCATCATACTTTAAGGCTCCCTAACTCAGGTTTCCGGACTAAAGTGCTTTGGTCTATAGGTACCTGAGTTTAGGCGTCTTGCCTTTGCACTCACTGTTCTCTACACCTCTGCGCATGGGCTCCCGCCGCCGGCTCATCCGTACACCCCCGACCCAGGCACGGGCACTGACCACCGCTGGGGACAGATTGAGCAAAGAGGAGAGTGATGAGCAGCAGGGAGGCCCCGTGGGTAGCTGCTGCTCTGGTGGGGCCTGAGAGAGGAAAAATGGGAGGAAAAGGAGAGAGGTGAGGAGAGGTGTGCAGAGACATTTCCAAAGATGCGTCTCTTATCTCTGCACAGTAACCGCCTGGTTTTGCCGCCGCTTGTTTACCAATCAGTGGGGTTTATGCGCCATCTCCTGGCCATATGCATTATTGCACCCAGCATATCCAAGGAAAGTTTCAACTTGTTCACACATCTGCAAAATCATACATCCAGAACGCTCTAGGGACATAGGCCTGAGCCAGGATCAGTTGATGGAGAGTCAGAAGAAGAAAATGGGATTCTTCCCTAAATCAGTGCCAATGTTAGGAAGAGAAGGGAGAAGTTCCTGCACAGGGTGGGATGCAAAAGAGGAGGAAAAGCATCCCCAGCAGAGAGCAGAGGCCTTTTACTGGGGTGGGTGTTAGGATGGAAGGTACAGGTTCCTTCTTGAACAGCAGGTGGGTAACATGACCTCAAAGGCATCTGATATGTAAACACCAAGATTTTAGGATTATGGGTTTCCTGGATTCTGAAATTCTGGGCCTTTGACAGTCTAAATTTCCGAATCTTAGTATTTGGGATTCCAACCTGCTAACCTTCTCTGATTCCGTGACCATGCATTCTCCTCCCTCCTCCCCTCCTGGTTCCTGTGCGTCAACCCCATGCCATGCCATGTCCACCTGAGTGCGTCTCACGGTGCCCTGTGTTCTCCCCGGCAGAGTGTTCGTGGTGTTCCTGGTTGTCATCAGCATCCTCTGGATCCCCATCATCCAAAGCTCCAACAGTGGGCAGCTCTTCGACTACATCCAGTCTGTTACCAGCTACCTGGCCCCGCCCATCACTGCTCTCTTCCTGCTGGCCATCTTCTGCAAGAGGGTCACAGAGCCTGTGAGTGCAGCGCATGTCTCCCTCCCCGAACAGCAGAGGGGTTGGAGACCTGGTCTGTCAATCACCTGGTCTCTGTGACCTTGGGCAAACCCACTGCCCCTCCAGGCTTCTATCTCCCTGCCCACAGTATTAGGTCTAGATTCATTCATTCATTCAACAGTTATCAATCCTACTATGGCGGCTCCAGGGCTGCAATGGTTTACAAGGTTCACATAGGTCTGCCGTCACTGGGCGGGCGGGCAGGGAGAAGAGAGGATTAAATAAGCACTAATAATAAAGTATGAGGGCTGCTGCAAGAGTGAAAAGCACAAGCACCTAACCTGTGGGGGCTCCTGGAGGGGGTCAGGGAAGACTTTGGAAAGTGACATCTGAGCTGAGACATGAAGGATTATTGGGAGGGGAAAGAGTGTCCCAAACACGAATAGTAATCTGTGAAAGCACAAGACAGCTGGAAGATCCTTAGGGTCTGTTCCAGCTCTAACAGTTGGAAGTTCTATATGTAAGCAAAACATCGCAATGACAACGATGGTGACAAAGTGTGCACTTACAGGTGTGCCTGCAGATGCATTGTTCATGTAACAGCACTGGAACCCAACAAAAGTGTGGGAGGAAGCTAGAGGTGCCAGGACTGGGACCCTGGTTACTCCCCAGGAAAGCCTAGAAGAGACAGGCCCAAATTTGCTGCTGGCTGTACCTTGGAAAGTTAGGGACATCATAGACACAACTCCATCAGGACAATGTGAGAGCTCAAGGTCACGCCAAGCTGTCATAGAAACCCCTCCCTTGATGGAGCATCTAGCAAGGTGTCTGTGTCTGCAGAGGTGTCATCTTCTCACTGATAACCATGCCACACAGCAGGACCCAGTTGAACTCTGGGTGTTTCTGCTCATTCTAGAATTTATGAAATATGGATCAGTATCTCATTTCTGAAAATAGGTCATCTGACTGTTACATATTGGGAACAGGTACAGGTTAGGGGGCCAAATAAAGAAATAAAGAAGAAAGATATGGAAGGTTCCAGAGCTTTTCTTCAGAAATAAAAAGGCAACAAAAGGAAAATCCTCAGTCTGACTTCTGATCCCTGCTTATTACAAACCTTATTCCATTCTAGTTGAATATTAAACTTCGATTACTTAGTACTTATTAATTTATCTTGTTATGACACATGAGAAGACTCTGAGTCAGCAAGGTCGAGTTATTGGTTCCAAGTCATTCCAAAATGGAGCCAGGATTCCAATCCTAGCCTGTCTGACGCTGGAGCCCATACCCTTTTCAATGTACTGCTCTGCCTGCCTCTAAGTCATGACAGAGTCTCAGCATCAGTGAGGAACTCAAGAAGATGGGCTTGCCAAAGCCTGTAGTAAACCAGTGGGAAAGATACTTGGAGGCAGAGTGGCTTTTAGCTTCCTAGGGTCTCCCACCTGGGTCTCATCCCTGCGGGCGTCTGCCCTCTCTCCACAGGGAGCCTTCTGGGGCCTCATGTCTGGCCTGGGCGTGGGGCTTCTGCGTATGATCCTGGAGTTCTCATACCCAGCCCCAGCCTGCGGGGAGGTGGACCTGCGGCCGGCTGTGCTGAAGGACTTCCACTACCTGTACTTTGCGCTCCTTCTCTGTGGGCTCACGGCCATCGTCATCGTCAGCGTCAGCCTCTGTACAACCCCCATCCCTGAGGAGAAGGCAAGTGTTGTGCTCACACTGGGCCCCCCCCCCCAGAAATGCTCTTCCTTACCTCAAAGCCTATAATTCCATCACTGAGTTTTACTCTGCTGGACTGTGGTCTCCTCTGTGGCCATACAGATGTCCTTGGGAAGGGGAACTCACTGGGCCATGAATTCTCCAGTGAATAGTAATTCATTCAATTCAAAAATCACTCAGCGAGTACCTGCTCTGTGCCAGGCTCGGTGCTGGGGTTACAGAGATGGACGGTCCCGGCCAGCGAGTTCCGCAAGGGGGAACAGGCGCAGACGCAAACTGTCACTATACAAAGAGAAAGTGCGGAAGGGCCAAGCACAGGAGAGGCAGTTACCACTTGGGGGATGAGGGCGGGTACATTGACAAGTGCACTTTGAGTTGGACCTTGAAGAATGAAAAGAGGGTTTTTGAATGGTCAAGAAACATGTCCATGAAAAAAGAAACAGAGTTTACCAGGCGAAGAGCTCAATTTGAAATCCTCACCTCTCCAAAGCTGACTGAACAGCCCTGGAACTCGATGCCCAGTCTTTTGAAGCCTTCGTTTCCTTACAGCCTGTGCTAGTTTAGTAGGGCTACCATACGAAGTCCCGCAGGCTGGGTGACTTAAACAGCATAAGGTTGTCATCTCACAATTCTGGAGCCTGAAAGTCTGAGATCAAGGTGTCAGATCAAGGTGGTTGGTTTCTTCTGAGGCCTCTCTCTGGAGTTTGTAGGTGGCTGTCTTTTCCTGTGTGTCTTCACGTGGTCTTCTCCTGATCTCCTCTTCTTTTAAGGACATCAGTCATATTGGATTAGGGCCCCCCTTAATGACCTCATGTAACCTTAATTATGTCTTTAAAGACCCCATCTCCAAATACAGTCATGTTCTGAGGTACTAGGGGGTCAGAATTTCAACATATGAATTTGGGGGGACAAAATTCAGCCCATAACACAGCCCAGGCCAGCAGTCAGTCCTGGAAACATGCAGTGGACATCACCAGTAATACCCCATATGTGGGTGGTGCTTTAGAGTTTGCAAAACAACTTGGTTTCACTGATTCCTACACACAAGCAGGACATCCGCAGACAAGTCAAGGGAGGCTGAGTTTTCCGGCGGCTCACTCCAGAAACAGCCTCCGCCTGCCCGATCTTCACCACCTTCTCCATCGTCTGCTTTCTCACTCCTCATCCTTCCTGATTTAAAATCCTTCCCTGAATGCAGTTCTGCGCTATTCCTGCTGCCTCCCTCTGCTGCCCTCAACAGCAAACTTTTGCAGAAAACGGTCCCCACCCCCAGCCTCCACCTCTCCGCTACTACAGTCTGCCCGTTGTCCCCATGAAATCCCCATTGAAATTGCTCTCCCAAGGTCACTGATAACATCTTGTTACTAAAAACAACAGTCATGTCCCCGCCTTTACCTTAAGTGAATTCCAAGGAGAACTAGGTGCTACTGACCGCTTCCTACACCCTGAAGACCTCTCTTCTGTTCACTTCCATGAAATATTTCCCTCCTGTTTTTTTTCCTACCCTTCTGATCACTTTTTTGATTTCTTCAGGGCTTTTCTTCCACCCCTTACATATCAGTGTTTCTTAGGAACCCATCTGTGGTCTGTAACCCATCTCACCTTACAATGTCCCCGTGCTATGAATTCACAACTTTCTATATAAAGATGACACTCAACTCTATCGCCAGCCAAAACCCCTCTCCCAAGATTCAAACCTAAAATCCAACTTCCTCCTGGTGACATAAAGAGACACAGTCCATATGCTACTAGTGACACAGAGGTAAGTCTAAAGGAAGGCTTACTGGGAGATACTTACAAGCAAGAAAGCCGCCCAGGCCCTTGTGATCGCATGGAGAGGCAGGCTGGGGCCCAGCACAGTTGGACACACAGTGGTGAGCAAGAGGCTGGGAGCAGGGCACAGGGATGTGGCTTGACATGCAACAAAGAGCTTCATGGCCAGGAGGAGAGCCTTGCCCGAGAGGAGATAGTGCAGAGCTCAAGGAGTGGTGAGTCTAGCACCGCTGATGTCGGCCAGAGAACTTGCTGTATTTTACTCAACTGAGCCACAGAAAAGGAGAAGATGGAAAGCCACCAGGGCCGTGCAGGGTACCTAAATTCTGTTTCTCCTCACCTGGACGTCTCTGCTTGGAGGTCCTACAGGCTCTTGAAGCTCATCACCGTATTTGTGTGCGGGCATGTCCTCTCTCAGCCCCCCACCCCACCAGCACCAAACCCACTCCTGCCCTGTGTCCTCTATCCCTAGGAGGGGCACCGCTACCTGTCTGTGCATCCAGTCCAAGGCAGGGACCCAAGAGCTGTATTAGCCTCGTCCCTCGCCCTCCCGCAGCTCACTCAGTCAGTCCCTGCGTCCTGCAGATTTTACCTCCTTCACATCCCATGAGACTGTCCCCTCCTACCCATGACCTCGGGGCTCACGATTTCTCCCTTCGCTTTTGCAGCAGCCTCCAGGCTGGCCCCCTTCCATCCACTCCAAAGGATCTTTGAAAATATCAGAACTTGTAGTCTCTTCCCTTTGTCTAAAGTCTGCAGTGACTCCCCTACAAGGTTACCTATGAGATTTCCATTCTTTTAAGCATCAGCTCCTCAGCCTGACCTGTGAAGTCTTTGTTATAGGGCTCCTGCCTCCCCATCCAGCCTTGCCTGTGAGATCCGCGAGGCCGAGTCCCATGTGAGACTCAGGTCTGTTTCCAGCACCCAGCACAACCTGGAGAGGAGCAGGTGCCCAGGGAGTGCTGTCGGGCTGAGCTCCAGGCCTGGCTCCCAGCCTCGGCCTTAGTCCTCGGGTTCCCTGCTGTTGCTCTGACCGCCTTCCGTGAGTGAGGTCCTCTCTTCTACAGCAGGGCTTCTCTCCAAGACAACTGACTCCAGCCAGTGTCTTGTCTCCCTCCAGCTCGCTCGCCTGACGTGGTGGACACGGAACTGCCCCCTCCCTGAGCAGGAGAAGGAGGCCCATGAGAGCACATGGGAGCTGCCCGAGAGGCCAGCTGGGGAGTGCCCCGCAGGAGGGGGCATGGCAGAGAACTGCAGCCAGGGCCAGGGGCAGCCTGGAGGTAGGCTGGGATGACCCGCACAGAGGAGCAGTGGGGACAGACCCCATGTCACAGGCAGTCACTGGGGATGGGGCCTCTGAGGGAGCCCAGTAAATACCACCCTTCCTCCCTTCCCACATGGCTACTGAACTATTTGAAAAATAAGACAATGAGTAAGGCAGGTGGGGACCAAAATATTGCCTTCGTTACTAGTAAAGGCAGAGAGCGCTGATTTATATCTATGGAGAAGTGCACTTCCTAAAACTGAACCCCAGCGTGGGCAGAGGCACCATCCAGTCTCCCACAGATCTGATCCTATGCCCTGTGGATGAAGGAGGGGCTGAGCCAAGCACACCCTCTTTATCCTTCCAAAGTCTTCCAGCAGGAAGTCACTTCAGCTCCCTGGGCTGAATGAGGACAAGGGCAGAAAATCAAAGAAGGTTATACCTGAGGAGTTCCCTCCACATGGAAGGAAACGTCAGACTTGACAAAGAAACACCCTCCTGCCCAGGCCCCATTGCCTCTTTTCTTTATTATGCGTTCATTTGCTTTCCCTTGGGCTGGACAATTCTGCCCGTAGTCACACAGAAGCATGGGTGTCCCTCATGGAATGTGTGTCCGTGTGTCCATGCATCTGTCTTCATGAGGTTCCTTCAAGGCAACCACCACTCCTATGTGTCTCCCTGAGCTGCTGACGGGCCACATAAATTGTGCCTCTTGGAGGTTCTTAAATGTGTT
Organism: Lepilemur ruficaudatus; assembly: GCA_963574885.1. Lineage (NCBI taxonomy): Eukaryota > Metazoa > Chordata > Mammalia > Primates > Lepilemuridae > Lepilemur > Lepilemur ruficaudatus. The sequence goes on from CAUYRT010038389.1 coordinate 43,923, forward strand.
AGAATAGTACATTACATTTACTTCAAGGCCACACGGTATTTAAAGTTGAAAATTATTATAGGACATGATGTACCTGTTTTAGACATAATGCAGCTATAACTTCCCTGTAGTGAGATTAAATAATGTCAAAATATTCTAATGCTAGGATGAAAACATTATCAAGATGTTTCCAGTTATAAAATTCCCAAAGAAAAAATTAAAATCACAAAATTTAAATCAGCTTGCAAGTGAAAGTTCAAAATCAATTTCTCTTGCCCTTGTGAATTAAAAATTCAATGAAATTTAAGTCCTTCATTTATTTTCTGCCCAGTTAAAGAGGGTCTCAGTGCCTGGATGGAGCTGGGGTCCCTTCAGCAGCTGCTCTCTCCCACTGGATTGCATATAGCTCCACCAGGGCTCCAAAAGTGCCTGAGTTCTATGCCAGTTGCTGTGCCGAACTTTCAATAATTCTAGTGAGATAAGAGCATAGACAAGATTATCAAACGTCACTTGCTGCACGGCACGGCTGCCAATGCTACGCCACTCAGTTCTCGTGCCTTTCCCAGGTTTCGGGGGCCCTGTGTTTTCCCTGAGGCCTGAGAAGGCTCCCAACTTTCTTGAGGCCCTTCTCCTTTGCTTAAAGCCCTGATTCTAGAGAAACAACCACTTTCCTAGAGTTAGTGACACCATGAGCTCCAGAATCCCACCAAGGTCTCAGATGCAAAGCTTCTTGCCCATGCTATGGCCATGAAAAGCCAACAGACCACTACAGAAAGCTACTCACTGTGACAGGTAAACTCCCACAGTCAAACCCACGTAGGCTAACTTCAGGAAGCACTAACCAAAGATCAAGGTCGCCCTCCCTGGTCTTCCCCCATTAGTTCAGGTGTATTTTGCTTTGTCAAATGTAACGCCTTGTCTCTTTTTTAAGCATTGTGGCCCATGCACCAGACGTTGGGATCTCAAAACTGCTACCCCCCTTCCATAATTGTAAGGACTGGCCCCTGGGCCCTGCAAAACTCTTGGCATGGGAGAAAGTAACCTGAGAACATGAGCTTTTCATAGGTGAGGCAGCTACCAAGAGAGGGAGGAAGGGGAAGGAAAAGCTGCAAAGGTACTTCCCAAAGGGAATGAGGACAGGGACAGCTTGGACTTTCCCAGCTGAACGCCAGAAGTGGACAGATGATGCAGAGTTACACAGACAAACCCACTCCCTCCGGCCCCCAAGCCTAGGGGCAGAGCCATCTCTGGAGCACAGAGAGGAAAGCCTGCTCCCTGGGGACGAAGTCCTCCTAAAGGACAAAGAGGAGGCACTGAGTGAGCCACGGAGACTGATGAGAGACATCCCCCCCCAACACACTACCGCTACTAAAGGCGGGTGCTGCTATACACAAAAGCTCCTTCTCCGAGAAAAGAAACACCATGAGTAGGGAATAAGAAAACCCTTCTCACAAGGCCTGCAGGCAGATGTAGGCCCGGCAGGATGATTCTGAGTCCTGAAAAAACGAAGGTTAAAAATATTTAAAGGACAGCAGAGTAGACCTGAAAGAAGTATATGCATCCCAGCTTTTACATCGGTTTACGAGTTACAGTGCACCCCTTAATGACTGCTTAGGTGACGTGATCTCACACGGGAAGCCCTGGGCATCCTCTGCCTCAGAGGGTCGCCATGAGAGTCCAAAGAGAGAATGTTTGGGCCAGCTTGTAAGATGAGAAAGCCCAGTACAAACACATGCTGGATTTGTATCATTGTTCTTCATGCAGCTCTGCGGCTGTGTGACCTTAAAGAAGCCTCTTCCCTTTCCTAAGCCTTATTTCTCCTCCGTGCAAAGGGGGACCAGACCAGATGGTATCCAGGGCCTCGCATCTCTATGCTCTGCGGTCGTGTGTGCTTACCAAGTACCACGCGCCAAAGCCAGTAAGATAATAAAGCATTCGTTCCCAGGGCCTTCTTTTCAATCTCAAAAAATGGCTTTTTATAAATATTAATTTTATTTTTAATTATGCTATGTGCTAATTTTAAAACTTCAAAAATATTTACTTTATTACTTCTTTTAAGCTTAGTTTTTAGTGAAGTGTGCTACCTTTTAACCTCAGAGCAGGCCCTTTGCCCACACTGAGGGCTGTGTCCGCCTGGGCTCAGTCTGACGCACGTTTAGAACATCATATGCCAGAGAACCAGAACCTCTCTTGCCGCCTCAGTGCTGGTAGTTTTTAAAGTGCTGTCAAATCTCCGTTCTCATTTGATGCTCAAAACAACCCAGAGAAGAACAGGGCATATGCCATGACCCATCTGAGTCAGAAAGAACCCGCAGCTCAGAGAAGCTGAGTGATCTGCATGTGGCCTGTGGTCAGCCGATGCAGCGCTGGCCCTGTAGCACGTTCCTGGCTTGCCGCCCGGTGCCCTTCCAACTGCAGGTGCAGCAGTCTGGTTCAATCGCTCCCTCCTTCCCGGGTGAGATTGCTCCTTCCCTCATTCAGGACTTGTGCTCTGAATTGGAATGAAATGCATTATCCCCCCTGCAGCAGTGGGATGCTTCCGCTGAGTGACTGGACTCTGCAGCCAGGGCCAGAGCTCAGTCTAGAATCTCACCGAGGCACCCAGTCTGCAGTTTGCAGAAAGGGCCAAGTTGGTGGCTTCACCCCTCCCCTGCTTTCTGTGTCCCCCATTCCTTTCTTTGGCTTATCATCTCTCTCCCTCCCCTGCTCTCCCATCATGTTTTCCAACCTTTCCTCGCCTCTCCCCTCCTGCTCTCTTTCCCTGTCTGTTTTTGTCCCTTCAGCCCCACGCAGGTCCTGGGGAAAGCTGCTCTGGGGCTGGTTCTGTGGGCTCTCCGGGGCCCCCGAGCGGGCCCTGAGCCCTGTAGAGAAGGCTGCGCTGGAGAAGAGGCTGACCAGTATCGAGGAGGAGCCGCTCTGGAGAAGCATCTGCAACATCAATGCTGTCCTCTTGCTGGCGATCAACGTCTTCCTCTGGGGCTATTTTGCATGACTCAGCAGACCTGGCTCCAGAGCAGACAGATTAAACACACCCCAACCTGCTAGCCACAGAGACAGGCTCTTCTCCCTTCTTCCTGTCTAAACTGGAGACCAAAGAGCTAAGACTGTAAGATGCCCTGAAGTGCATCCAATCCAACCCACTCATGTGACAAGTGGGGTAATGGAGGACCAGAGAGAGCACCGTGTTTGCTCAGGGCCACCCAGCAGGACTCTCGTGGGTCTTCCCACTCCACACTCTTTTGCCTTACATTCCTACCTCAAAAACACTGCCTCCACCCTCTTCCTGAGTCTATTAAGGAACCTTCACTGCATGTGTGTCTCGAGGTAGGAATGTGGAGGATACAAAAAAGGGGCAGCAAGAAATTTGCAAGAACCCAAGTGCACCTTTGCTCCCCCATAGCCCTTCTCCCTTTCCCACTTCTAGTCCCTCTACATCTCCCCTCTCTATTCTCAACCCCGGTAATCTATCTGCAGCATGAATCTAGCCAGGAGGGCTCTGCATTTCCATGGGGGCTCCACAGTGGTGGCCATCAGACCACTGTCCTAAGCACTATGCAAATTCTGCCTCTTTCTACCCCCACATCCAAATATACACAAAGTCTCCATGGCCTTGGGTTCAGTCGGAGAGATGTGACTTGTTGAAAACAAGAGGAATCAACACATGCTACTCTGTACTTCCGGGTGAGCCCTGCAGGGGCAGCAAGGACAGCCTGGGAGGCACTTCACCTGGGCTCGTGTTCTTCTGCCTTTGCCTGCCGTGCTTCTGCCTGCCCTGGAATACACCGTGAAGCTGCTTAAGTGTCCCTTCTCCAGGAAACTGCCCTGATGCTCCAAACTGGGTCAAAATCCCACTCCTGCCCCATAACACTTGGATCTGCTCCTGTCCCATCACTGATTACACTGTGGTGTTGTCTCCCCTCCTAGATGGAGGACGCCAAGGAGCAGGGGATGAAGGACCATGTCCCAAGGGACTTTGCACCCAGAAAATAACGGGTGTTCAATAAATGTTTATTGAATTAATAAGTTCTCCAAGGTCCTGGTGGGCTTTGTGCTGTGCTGTCTGGGTAGGACTCAGGACGTCATGTGGTGGGAGTAGTGTCCCTAAGTTAGAGCTCAAACAGCGGATCTCAGGTATCTCGATGAGAGCCCAGCCCAGCCCACTGCACAGCGTGAGCTGAGAGGGTACCTGCCTTCTTCTGTCTCCCTGGTGAGGCATCATTTTACACTGATCACTAATCACAACTGGACACAAATAAAATTCCATTTCTCTGAGTTGGAAATACATCTGAGTCTATGAATACCTCCTGTTGGTGCCGCCTGCAGACTTTTGCGTCCACTGCCCTTCTGACCTCATTGTGTGTCACCTCAGGTGGCTCTGCCCTCTCTGTTGCTCCCCATCGATCCTTACTGAAGACTCAGCCTGTCCCTTAATTTTTCCCCAAATCACTCACACACACATTTGTGGGCAGAGATTATACTGAAGATTTGAGGAAAGAACTTTAAATCACAAGAGCATAATCTAAAGTTGGGTTTATTTTCACAAGGTCCTCAGCAGCCTGCTATGAGACTTCTCAGGGTCTCCTCCTCCGCCTCCCGCCTCCCACCTTCCACCTGGCTCAGTCCCTCGCTCTCAGTAGGTGTGAGAGAAGACTCTCCACTCGAACACTCTGGCCTTCCTCCCCAGTTTATTCCTCCATTACTATCCTGAGCATCCACTGGGCTCCACACCTATCTCGTCTGACCCAAAGATGCAGTCGAACACAGTAGGACTGTACGAAGGGTGGCCACTCCCTGTCCCCATCATGATCTCACCATAGCCACCTGTGTCCCAGAGCAGATGAGCCCCTAACACCCAACATACAGTCTCATGGTACCCTGACTTTACCTTCAAAGTGTGCCAGTGTATGCTGCTACATTTACATAATTACTTCATTAATATGCATCTCCTCCCCTAGATGGTGAGCTCCTCACTGAATCCCCATCACCTAGGAAGATATCTGGCACATGGTGGGTGCTAAAAATCTGTATTGTATGAATAAGTGAAAGAATGAGTGAGAGACAGTGCATCCCTGGCAGAGGAACCCAAATATTAAAAACACAAAGGTGGGAATAACCATGACATAACCAGAAACAAAAATAGGTTAAAGTGTCTGGAGTGGAGGGTACACATGGGTGGGACCCCTACTAGCCCTTACGGTTTTTTGTGCAAGTAAGCAAAAGGCGCCCTTCCTTCTGGCAGCTGCAGTTCCCCCCATAGGGCTGCAGGCTTGTCTTAGCCCCCACATACCCTATGGGCAGGGCACCACCTGCACATCCACGAGCGGTAGACCCGCATGTTGGGGAATGGCTGGTGCAGTGACCGGGCGGTAAAGCAGGTGTTAGGGTTTCTATCTAAACTTGGGACTTCATCATCTCTTTCCTGTATCACTTCAACAGCCCTTAACTTTTATTCTTGTTCCCAGTCTCTCCCCTTCCAATTCATCCTATGCCCTATGGTAAGTATGATCTCTCTAAAAAGCAAATCTTGTATTCCACCTATATTATTAAGACTCTCTATTGGAGGTGTTTTCTAACTCGGCATTAGACCCTACAAAAACTTCCAGAATTATCCCCAGGGTTTGGTCCTTGGGCCCCCTTCTCTAGGCTGTTCTACACGGTGGTTCAGAGCAGAGGCATGGAAGACTGATCTTCTGGAACCAAATCCTAGTTCTGCCACTTGTTAACTGCATGATATTGGGAAAGTTGCTTAACTTCTCTGTCTTAGTTTTCTCATGCACAAAATGGAGATGGTAACTGCAGCTACGTCATGTGGTTGTTGAGAGGATTCAATGAGTTAATTCAAATAAAACACTTAAAACAGTTGCTGGCACATAACTAAAGCCCTTAATAAACATGGGCTGTTATTACTACAATTAGTAGCAAGTGAGATGAACACAGAAGGAGGCATGACACGACGTAGTAAGTTATTTAGAACTAGCACAACATGCTGTCAGAGCAAAGAGCAGGGAGCAATTAATTCTACCAGGGCAATCAGGAAAGGGCATAGCAGAACACTGAACAATGGAGCAGGGCTTTGGGGGATGAATGGGAGTTTCCTAGAAGTTATACAAGGACAGCATGTGCACAAGTGTTAAGGCACAGAGGTGCATGATGGGTTCCCATAAAATACGGACACTATTTACTCACTTGCAAAACTCAACCCTATATATTTAATTTCCTGATATAAATCATGTTTTGTTTTAGCTTCTTGCCTCTAAGCTGAGCTGTGAGGTTTGCTGACAAGGGACAGGAGAGATTGGGCATTGGACCCCTGCAGCAGCAGCTGTCAGTGCCCCGCTCACCAGTCCTGTTTGCTGTGACTTCCTGCTGAAAACCCTTGTGACTCTCTGCTGAGAGCTTTCTCTGGCTGCAGAAAAATGCTCTGCACCCTGCATAGAGCAGGTTGAAAGTGTTGGGAATTAACGCACTTGGAGCAGCCTTGAATTAATAACAAGAGTTGGTGGATAAACACAGCCAGTTCCTTGCCCTCAAGTGGGACAACTCAGAGGCTTGTTCTAAACTATCTTATAGAGGTTCTCAGGGGAATTGAGTCCCAACTGCCCACAGTATTACTATGCCCAGGAACATACCTTGCATGGCTCCGTGCCCTTCCAAATAAACTACTGGTCTCATGTTCTGCTCCTGGGAAACCAACCTAATACAGTCTTTCAGCAAGAACAGGCTTTGAACTTGGGCTTTGTGGAATGGGAAAAGGGCAGACCCTAGGATATAGACAGGGAAGCTTCCCCACAGGGTGAGAAGCTCTCCCGTCTGCCATTGAGTCTTAGCCCTGCTGCTGGCCATGTGCAGTGGGCCTGGAGTGGGAGGCTTCCAGGCAGAGGAAACAGCACATACAAAGAGATCTCTGAGGTCACCTCCAGTTTTGACGTTTTTCTTTCATTTTGTCACTAAACAGGCCAGGCCCTGTTCTAGGCACTGGGGGTACTGGAGTCCAGGCTTTGGCACCTTCTTAACTCCCTAGCTAGACTCTGAGTTCTCTGAGGACCAGAATGTTTCTCCTTTAACTGTTACAAGGGAGGAAAGGAAAGAACCCTAAGCTGGGCGCCAGGAGACCTGGAGGTCCACTCCCAGAGCCCGGCTCCGAGGGCTGACTGTTCATAGGATGGAGAGGTTGTAAGTGGGAGGAAGCTCAGAGGCAAACCACCAGTTGGTGTACTGCAGGGAGTGCATAGGTCAGGGTCAGAACTGGAAGGGACCTCAGTGCCCAGTTCATTACATCTCCAAATTTCAGGGAAAGAGAAATGAGCCTTCTGGATGGGATGGGACTTGCTTAAGGCCATACAAGGAGTCAGCAACAATTACCCAGGCTCTTCAAGACGAAAAGTGTTTCCGGGGTGGTGGCAAGTCAGGCGTGACACAGGAGGGGTTAAAGGGAAGCAGGCATGCTGAGCCACATTCACCACTAGGCCCCAGGCAGGTCTGCTGCAGGCATGGAAGTCGCATGCACATTTATAGCCTCACCAATGTGTCTGCCACATTCTCACCATTTGAAGGGGTCTCCAAGGTCCTCTCGTTCAGCCCTCCTTCCCCTATCCCACACCATCGTCCACGTGGTTCCCTTTGCCTGGAACACTCACCCCGACTTCCTTCCCCACACCTCCATCTCCCACTCGTCTCAGGAATCATTTCTTCCTACTCACTTTTCCTGATGCCTCCACACACACCCAAGTTGATTTTGTGTCCTTCCTCTCAGCCACCACAGGACCTTGTGCTTCTCTACCAAAGCAAGTTTCATGCTAGTTATAATTACTTTCACATACTCTGCCATAGACTGGTGCTCTCTGAAGTTAGGCAATGTGCTTATCCAGGGACTGCACGGCGCTAGGGCATTTAGCAAGCGCTTGGTAAATGTCCAGTGTGAATGAATGCACATCAGATTTACTCCACAGTATTTTGACTGTGTTACTTCCCTAGTTCCTAGCCTTAACCAAGAGAAAGTATAGTGAAGAACCGTGTCTCTATAGACTTTAGAGTTACAAAGCCCTGCCAGGTGTGAGGTCTTGTTAAATTCCTACAACTCCCAGAAGTAGGTAGGCAAGTATCAACACCTTTTCAGAAAGGTGAACTGCAGGACAACTTAGATAAATAAAAAGCAACGCAGCCTTTTCTGCCTTCAACTCCTAACACCCCCTCTTCACATTTGAAGGTCAAGGTATTTGAGGGACATCAGAGGGTGACATCCACCACTTGTGCCTTGGTTGCCCCAGTCTCCAATGTGGTGCATCAGCCTCATTGACTCCAATGCTCCTGTGGCCCTTTTCCAACTCTTTCACCTCTACCCTCTCTCCCCTTCCAGCAGAAATCGTATCTCCATTTCTACCTGCTACTATGTGAATGTGTGGGGTATCACCTGGCCTGTTATATGTGTATTTCAGCAAGGTCCTTATCCCTTCAGGGGCCATTAGATTGCAAGATGGTATCAGCCATTCTACCAAGCCACTTGAAAGGAAACTGCCTGTCCATTGGGCCAGCTGGAGTCGCTACAGTGAGAGCAGTAACCACCTCCGTGCGTCCTTTTAGAGCACCCACCCCAACACACCTCCACTCAGTGCATGGGGCAGGGGCAAAAATACTAGACCAGGGGTCAAAAGCTTTGTATCCTAGCTGACTTTTTCACTGCTTTCTTTGTGACCCTCTCTTTTGCCACACCTCAGTTTTTTCATCCTTAATGAGGGGTGTGGGTGCAAAAGTTTGAATCAGATTAGATGAAATCTAAGGACCCTTTAATGTTGACGCTGTGTGCTTCTGTTTGAACTCCACATTTGTCTCCTTGGGGCAGGGAGTGGGTGGGTGGGTTGGTGGCAGTGGAGGGTGTACAGGGAAAGTAAGTCGCACGCTAGCTCGAGGGACAAAAGCACAAATAGAAAAACACTGCAAAGTAGTGTCATTTCAGAGAATTGAAATAGGTTTGCCGTGAGCAATAATAACATTAAAAAGCAGCTTTGGACTGTGAAAGGACAATGTTTAAAAACAAATTGCACTCTTAAAAATACTATGAAGAAGTATTTTTTAAAGTGACTTGCAATTGAGCTCGGATGACAAAAGCACTCAATTTAACACATGAGACCTGTAACCATGTCCCTGGGTGTGAGAGTTCACATCAGTCAGAAGGGGATGGAAACTGCTAGAAGCCCAGACAAAGCAGTGTCAGTTTTCCATTAACCTAGAACAAGTGTTTCTCTAGACTGCTAGCCGTAAGGAAGATTGCTGCAATTTTTTTCTTTTCTCCAGGGTGAAAAGTTGGGAGAACTTTAAAGGTTATATATAAATATAAATCCTAGAGACTTAAATTAAGGCAGTTACGGTTTACTTTCATATTTCAAAATCAAATTTCAGCTTTAGCCTGGACTCACAAAGTAGAAATGTCAGACTTTTTATTGTGATCTTACATAAAATCTACAACTTTCACTTAAAGAGAAAAAATAAAGACAACTTTTATACTTTGTCTCCTGAATAGAATACAAAAGCTTTGGTCCATCTCTCAGTATGGTTTGTATGTAAATTTAAAAATTACATACGTTCAGAATGAGGAGGACCCTCACAGCCGGCTTGTGTAGCCCTCCTTCCCGCCTCAGTACAGGTCAGAATGTCTCTGACAGCCTGAGACAGGCAAGGTTGGCCAGCCTCTGCCTGCACACCTCCAGTGATGGGGAAGTGACTGCCTCCTGAAACAAAGCATCCATCACTGGACCACACTGACAATCAGAAAGATCTTCCTTATATTGGCTAAACTCTGTATCTCCACAATTTCTAAACACTTATACAAACAAGCCAAACGATATGAAAATAACTCACATAAATCATTTATTCCAAAATCACATCCCCAGTATTTGTGATTTCTTCTTAAAGAAATAATTCACGAAACTGGATACTTCCTACAAAAGTATAAATTTATCTGGGATGAAAAGTACATGAAAACTAATAAGATTGGTAATTTTAAAAACCTTCACAATTATTCTATAAAGAGCACTCCACATCAATCATCTTGTTTAGTTCTCAACACCAGTCTAGGATGCTGAATCGTCATAAATGAAGGAAAAAACTCAGAGAGGTGAGGTGATGTGCCCGAGGCCTGCCACTCAGTGGTCAAATTGGTCCTTCAACTCAGACTTCTGACTCCACAGTTAGTGCTAACCCCCATCGCACTACTCACTCAGGCAGCATTCTCTGTGAATGTTACTAGTTTCTAGGTCCATGGAATAAGTATGAAAACAATCTGCAGTCTAAACAAAAATCAGCTGAATAAAAAAATGGCAGGCAAGTAAGCAAATTATTGTAGAACACTGCAATAAGGACCAAAATTAGAAGTAGGAACAAAAATACTTTGGAGAAACAGAGAAAGGAGCAACAAATTACTTGGTAGAACTGGGGAAGGCTTCATGAAAAATGACATTTAACTTCTAGGTTTTTAACTTTTTAAGTTAATAAATTAATTTTTTAAAAGAGACAGGGTCTTCCTCTGTCACCCAGGCTGGAGTGCAGTGGTACAACCATAGCATACTACAACCTCAGTCCTCTGGGCTCCAGAGAGTCTCCTGGCTCAGCTTCCTCAGTAGCTAAGACTATAGGCATATGCCACCATGCTTGCATGATTTTTCTATAGAAAAATTATTTGTAGAGGCAGGGGTCTTGCTGTGTTGCCCAGGCTGATCTGGAACTCATGGCCTCAAGTGATCCTCCTGTCTCAGCCTCCCCAAAGTGCTGGGATTACTGTGGTGGCATGAGCCACCACACCTGGCCTAGATTTTGACACTTAACTCCACGTGGTGAGCAGAGATTTCTGTATACAGAGACAGAATGAATTATAGCACAAAGCAAGACAAGGAGATAAAAGAGCGTGGCATCTTTGGGGTAGAGTGAGGTACTTGGTGTGGCTGAAGCACAAGGTGTGTAGGAGTATAAAACAGATGAGCTTGGGGAAGAGGTACAGGTGATCCTAAAGATACTGAATGCTATTATAAACTGGGTGCCACAGTGTAGCCAAAAATGGGACCAAGTCAGGTAGGGTAAGGGCAACAAATACATCCAAAAAATATATCCAAATGTATCCAAAAGAACATCTTATTTGTTTTCAAAAGATCATTTTGGTAAAAGAAAGAGAATAAATTATAGAGTCAGAGGCTGCTAGGGGGTGGCAATTTATGTAGTTGTTGTAGTATCACTGGAAAAAAAAGGAAGAGTCCACCAACAGATGAATGGATAAACAAAATATTTTATATACACACAGTAGAATATTATTCAGCCATAAAAGCAATGAAATTTTGAGACCACGAAAACATTATGCCTAATAAAATAAGCCAGACAAAGAAGGACAAATATTGTATGATTTCACTTTTATGAGGGTACCTAGAATAAGCAAATTGAGTGAGACAGTAGAATAGATGTTTTCAGGGGGAGGAGGAGATATTTTTTAGTGGATACAGAGTTTACAAAGGGGATAATGAAAAAGTTTGAGTATAGATAGTGGTAATGGGTATACAACATTGAGAATGTATTTAATGCCACTCAATTGTATACATATAAATGGTTAAAATTATAAATACTAAGTATATTTATAAAAGAATATATGGATAGATATATGCTAAAGCAATTATTATAGCAAAAGGTTAATTATGGAATCTAAAAAATATATAGAAGAGAAAGATGAAGTGGGTTTCATCTCAGGGAGGCAAGAGTTGTTCAAAATACGCCTATCAATAAACATCATTCACCACATAAACAGAAGCAAAAACAGGGACCATATGATCATCTCAATAGATGTAGGAAAAGCATTCAATAAAATCCAGTACTAATTTCTGATAAAAACCCTCAACAAACTAAAGAACATAGCTAAAAATTATAAAAGCCATATATGACAAACCCATAGCCAACATAATTATGAATGGGGAAAAGTTGAAAGCATTCCCCCTAAGAACTGGAACAAGGCATGGATACTCACTGTCACTACTTCTATTTAATATAGTATTGGAAGTCCTAGCAAGTGCAATCAGGCAAGAGAAAGAACTATAGGGCATTCAAATCAGGAAAGAGGAGTTCAAATTATCCCTGCTTGCTGATAATATGATCTTATATCTACAAAACCCTACTGACTCCACCAAAAGACTCCTAGAATTGATAAATAAATTCAGCAAAGCCTCAGGTCACAAAATCAATATACATAAAACAGTAGTATTTCTATATACTAATAACAGTCAAGCTGGCAGTCAAATCAAGGACTCAATACCATTCACAATAACTACAAAGAAAATAAAATACCTAGGAATATATTTAACCAAGAAGGTGAAAGATCTCTACAAGAAGAGCTAGAAAACAACGATTAAAAAAACTGCAGATGGGCTGGGTGTGGTGGCTCACGCCTGTAATCCCAGCACTCTGGGAGGCCAAGGCGGGCGGATTGCTCAAGGTCAGGAGTTCGAAACCAGCCTGAGCAAGAGTGAGACCTCGTCTCTACTATAAATAGAAAGAAATTAATTGGCCAACTAAAAATATATAGAAAAAATTAGCCGGGCATGGTGGCGCATGCC
>CAUYRT010038391.1:0-17454 GCA_963574885.1 Lepilemur ruficaudatus
TCAGAGCAAGTACTCCTTCCTTGGATGGAATGATCCATTGAAACATTGTTCCAGTTCAACAGAAGAAATTCTTGTCACACTTCAGATACCCGTCTGCCAGAACCCTTAGCCCTTTGCACCTCACCTATAAGTGACACCTTATAGCCATTGTGTCTAAGAGTTATTCTCACTGCCCCCTACACAGCTGTAAGCTCCTGCAGGCAGCAACAGTGTCTTGGTCTTCCTGAGATGCCCCTTTCCTAAGGCCAATGCCATGTATGTAGTAGGTGCTCATTCAATATGTGAGCAATGTCTGAACTTCCAACATTGTTTTATTGAGCTCTCAATACTGCCTTATTGGCCCATATAGCCTAACATAATTCATCCAAGGCAGCCATCTTCATTCTTTTCCACAGGGCATCAATATTGTTTCATCAATTTACCAGGTGGTAAAAATGTATACTCTAAGCTGCTTAATTCAGAGGGACCCTTAGATTTTAAAAACTTTACATTTGTTCATTTCTAGTAACTTTTCATGAAAGCTAACATCTGGACTTACAAAACATATGCTTCTCTCAGGGGAAAGAGAAATGGCAAAATTAGCTCTTCAATTCACCCTGCTGGACTTTTCTTTAGACTATAATCCAATAAAGGAACAAAAAATGTCAATAACTGATTGTAATAATTCCTTCTTAGTCTATAATAATTTTTATACAGTTGTTACATTTAGTTTCCATTAAAATCTTTATTTTCAGTTGTTTTTTGGTTAAAAAAATCAAGTATTATTCATGAGTTTTGATGGTCTGCATCTTGACCACGGGATATCAAACATACCTGAAATAATAAAACTAGAAGAGTTGTTAATGATTTCCTGTGCAATGGGAAAATGCTTGAGTGGGAAAGCAGGTCACAACATTTTCTACAATGTGACATAATGACTATGGAAATAGGCATAAAAATGGGGAAGAGCCCATGTATTTTTATGGTTATGACTAAACAGTGGGATTCTGTTTGATTTTTGTTCCATTACCTGTAGTTTTCTGTGGCTTCTGTGTTTTCACCTTTGATTTAAAAAATAAATTTAAAGTAGTATTTGTCTAGTGAGTTTTGTTAGCTTTATAGATGATAAAACTGGAGTCCAGAGTATCTGGCAAAATCAGGACCAGAAATCTGACTTCAGAACTTCTAGACTAAGTTGTACTTTGAATTCAAATTTGGGGAAGACATAGACTTAGAATTTCATTTTTCAATTAATCTAAAATTCAGGTAAATAAGAATTCTATGCATTTGACAACCTAGAACCCATTCTAAAGTCAAGTGGGAAAACATGGTTTTACATGAGCAATGAATATGCTTACTAGGCTTTCTCTTTCTTTCAGATGTAGGAGCCATTTGGACCAATTATCTTGTGAGGATCCCCCTTGCCCCACTCCCTAGAATCTCCTCTCAGTCACCTGCTCTTCCTAGCGCTCTTCCCAGTGTCTATTACCAGTAGTGGCTTCAGTTATTCAGCAATACTCATAACCTCTGATGCAAAAGGAGATTAGACTGTTGTTTTGGCAAATGGCTGTCAATGTGTCTGGGTATGAGTTGGTTTCACTAAAGGAAATTTGAACTTTTGGGTGCTAATTCCTGCTAATTGCTAACACCTCATAATTAAATTAGCAGAAATTTCCCTCCAGAGTCAGGGAGTACAAAAACTGGCAGCCTCCTTTAAAGGCAGTCTTCTCAAAGGACTCTGAGCCTGGGGACTGTGGAATCAACAGATGTTTCCAGACCTTAGTTCCATGAGGAATTCAGAGGGCATGGGAAGACGGGAGTCCCCCAGAGGAATGCCATTTAAGGTAGGACATAAGACCTGCAGATACCTAAGGCACTACTGTTCACAGTGGCCTGTAGCACATGGGTGGCCTCCAATTAGTATAATGCAAAATGCAAATGCAAGTTGGTGTTCAGGCTAGGGAACATGATTTCAAGAATAATCACCATCACTTCTAGATCAGCAGTTGGCAAACTACAGCCTGAGGGCCAAATCCAGCATGCCACTTGTATTTACAGACAAAGTTTTATTAGAGGACAGCCATACCCATTCATTTGCATAATTTTATGGCTATTTTTGTGCTACAACTGCAGAGTTCAGTAGTTGTAACAAAGACCTATGGCTTGCAAAATAAAAAATATTTCTGACTACAGAAAAACTTAGCTGATCCCTGTGCTAGATTGTAATAGAAAAAATTAGAAGAAACAGTCCTGAAAGGAAGCCAGGATAAAAGGGGGGTTTTAAAGAGATTCCAACCTATAGTGTCGAAGCTTAGTAGTGAAAGAGCTTGACATAGAGATTGGAAGAGTGAAAGAAAATTATTCCTAGATTAAAATATACATGTATTAGGATATTTCTATAAGAACAATTCTGAATCATCTAAAGCTGGTGCTGGCCAACTACAGTCTGCTGGTCAAACCTGGCCCATCACGTGTTTTTATAATTAAAGTTTACACATATTCATTTATGTATTTTCTATAACTGTAGCATTATTATGAAAGCCTTTAAGAATAGGCTGAGACCTTTAACTCTTCTTGTCTCCTCAAGCCCCCTCCTCTTCTGGTTTTCCCTAAATTGTAAGTCCTCTGAATGAGCGTTGAGGTCTTTTTTCTCCCTCTTAGATTCGCCTATTGTTCTCCACCTGTTCCAGCCACACGTCTAGTCTTATTACCCATTATCTGCAAGAGCAAATGACAGGAACTCTATCTGGAGGCAGTATTTTAACCTCATGATTTACATGCCATATCCCAAATCATGGGTAACTCTATAAGCTTGAAATTTTAAGATTTAGTATCTGCTTAAACAAATGTCTCCTAACATATTGATTAATTGATCAATGTTAAGTTCAAAGAATGCCTCCAGTGACATACCCAGGGCCCTGTTCTGCTTAACATTTTAATCAAATGACTTAGTTAAAAAGCCAGGAGGAAAATTTGTCAAATTTTTGTTAACATAAAGAAAGCAAGAAATGATAGGTAAAGTTTTGCAAACCAAAATTAACATTCAAAAAGACCTCAATGGACTTGAACTCTGAGTCAAACTGAACAAGATAAAGCATTGCTTGGCAAATGGCAAAGCTGAGCCTTGAGGTTAAAACAAAATCAATCGTACAGTTACAGGAAGTGAACTAAATGGCTTGAGAGTAGTTTGTGTGGAAAAGTCAGTATTAGTGGCCTTACTTCCCTGCGTAGTATAATATTACTAAAAATAGCTGGGTATCCTAGAACAGCGGTCCCAATCTTTTTGGCACCAGGATCTGGTTTCATGGAAGACAACTTTTCCATGGACCGGGGTGGGGGTTGGTTTGGGAATGATTCAAGCACATTACATTCATTGTGCAGTCAAACCTCTCTGCTAATGGTAATCTGTATTTGTTCCCACTTTTCAGTGCTAGCATCACCGCCTCAGCTCCACCTCAGATCAGTGGCAGCATTAGACTCTCATAAGGAGTGCACAACCTAGTTTCCTCACAGGTACAGTTTACAGTGGGGTTCATGTTCCTATGAAAATCTAATGCCGCTGATCTGAAAGGAGGTGGAACTTATGTGGTGATGCCAGCGATGGGGAGTGGCTGTAAACACAGATGAAGCTTCGCTCACTCGCTTGCCGCTCACCTCCTGCTGTGCAGCCTGGTTCCTAACAGGCCACAGACCAGTACCAGTCCACAGCCCAAGGGTTGGAGACCACAGTCCTACATGACTGTGGCAGAAATACTGCCACAATCTGCCTCAAGTGTAGTTCTGGGTTTGTGATTGAGATGTCTTAGAACTATATCATTTGAGATGAGATGTATGAACTACGGCATGCTTAACATGGAGAAACATACTCTAACTGTGATGTTAACATTATTAACAAGTTTCTGCGGTAGTTCCAAGTTCCACACAGGGATTGAGGGGTTTCCTGGTACACAAGACTTTTCAATGCTAAAACCAGGAAAGTCCTAGACAAACCAGAACAATTGGTCACACTACACAATACTTCAACCACACTTACCTCCTATTTATTCAGCAAAGTTAAACTTGTTCAGTATGAGTACTTGCTGTTCCCTCTGCTTGGAACTAAATTCCTGCAGATTTTCACACAGCTGTTTCCTGTGTCATTTTGGTCTCAACTGAAATATCACCTTCCATGAAACCACACATCTATAATAACAATCTTATTCCACCATTCTCTTTCATATCACCCTGTTTTATTTTCTTTATAACAATTCTTACTATCTGAAATTATTTGGTTACTTGTTATTGTCTGTCTCACCCCATTAGAATATAGGTTAAATAAGAGGAGAAGTCTTACCTCTTTTGTTCATTGCTGTATTCTCAGCAACTACAACAGAACTGGACATATAGTAAAAACTCAATAAATACTTGTTGAATGGATAAATGAATAAATAAGTTCGCATGATCATGAAGCCTAGACTGAATCCTCCCATATACACACCAAAAAACTCTGAGGAAAGTATTATGAGATAGGTAAAATCCAGATACCTGGTAAACTTTCAGATGAGGTTGCACAGGTCTGTACACTATTAGGATGAGCCTAGTATACTCAGATTACAAGGTGGGAAAGCCACTATCAATTGGGACTTATGAGAATGCTAAGAGAGCTAAGAGAGCTGAGCTAAGAGAGCTGAGTCTGAGCCATTTGCATGCTCTATGCTGTGCTCTTGAAGTGAAAATGTCTATTTTCATCTTAAATTTATTCAGACTTTCTAACTCTGGTTAAACTATCGGCCGGGCGTGGTGGCTCACGCCTGTAATCCTAGCACTCTGGGAGGCCAAGGCGGGCGGATTGCTCAAGATCAGGAGTTCGAGACCAACCTGAGCAAGAGCGAGACCCTGTCTCTACTAATAATAGAAAGAAATTAATTGGCAAACTAAATACATATAGAAAAAATTAGCCGGGCATGGTGGCGCATGCCTGTAGTCCCAGTTACTCGGGAGGCTGAGGCAGGAGGATCACTTGAGCCCAGGAGTTTGAGGTTGCTGTGAGCTAGGCTAACGCCACGGCACTCACTCTAGCCTGGGCAACAGAGTGAGACTCTATCTCAAAAAAAAAAAAAAAAAAAAAAAGAAACTATCATCAGAGACTTAAAGAAATTTAAAATTAAAAGATCCAGAGAAAAATATCTATGACTTCACAGCAAACATCCCTTTTAGAAATAGTGGCCATAGAGTTTCTTTCTATTATGAACTCACAGATGATATGGCTATTTTTTCCCAAGATTCCAGTTCATTCCATCATAATTAAGTCCATAGCATCATTTCCCCTCAATGCTTCTTTAACTGTCTGAAAAATGAAATTGTCAGTAAGGCAAATCCTGAATTTATCAGATTCCTTGTTTTTATCAGAATGAGACTTTCTTCAGATGCCTGGACAGCTGAAGCCTTCCATTCCTACTGTAGATTGCCTCGGTGCCAGTTCTGTAATCTTCATTAGAGAAGCATCAACCATATCCTCCGTGAAATATTTCCTTGATGGCACTGCAAAGTCTCCCAATTTGTATGCTCCTGCAAATATTTGCCATCTTATTCTTCTTCATATTTTGTGGATTTCCATGGAGGTTTAATATATTTTTAACATACATGGTGAGAAGAACCCTAGAATACAACCACAACGAAAGGGAAAATCTTACCACTAACCCTCTATGGACAAGTAGGAGAAACCCACAAAAGTCTAATGTGAAGTGACTGTGTGGCTGAACGTCCTCCTCTTCTGTTGTCTTTCAACAGAGGACTTCTATTAGTCAGCACATTTTTTGTGTGTCTGTCAAGAAACTGAAGATTAAAAAAAAAAAAAAGAAAGAAACTGAAGATTAAAAATTTCAGGAAAAAAATATTATTCCAGGTTAGGTTGCCAAAACCAGGTAGTATGATTAAAATATTTGAATGGAAGAAACCATTTAGTCAAAGTGACATCAGAAGGATTTATTTCAGCAAGCATGTTTGAAGAATTTCTTCTTTGCACGGTAGAGTGCCAGAGAAAACAGAAATGCTCAGATTTGGTCACAAAATTCAGGAGCTTATAGCCTCCAAAGTGTATACTCAGCCTTACCTCAGTTTTATAGGGTCTAAAGTCCCTTAAGCTAAAAAAAAAAAAAAAGCTAAACAAAAATAAACCTGTGCCTAATCTCTGTTGAATGCATAATCATACTTAGGGTACTTAGAAGAGAACATGACTGATCAATATAGCTATCATTCAAAGGATCCGGCAGACACAAAAGTTGTTCCACAGTCATACTATGGTGAGCATCTTAGTCTCCAAAATTCCTCAATATTAATGTTCATAGCACTACTTGAAAAGAAAGTGAAAGAATGAAGAACTGCCCAAACAGAAGAAAGTCTCTCTTTTAGAAAGACTAGCTCTTGTTCCCTCCCCGCCCCCCTCCACCCTGCCGCCACTATGTTTACTGATCAGGATCATTGCTATAAGGAACATTCACTGAAATTCTCATTAACCAAGTCAGAAGGAAAATGAACTTTATTTTAATGAGCTAAATATAGCAGATGTCTCTTCCTCCTCCTTTGTTTTTTCTCTCTCTGTATTGTGAGACTTAATTGCAAAGCAGGGACATCCCATAAGTCCCCAAAGTGGAAACTTTTCTTTAGGACTAAGATCATCAATTCTTAAAGCAACACAATATTATCCAAATTTCCAAAGCTCACTCTTGCATTTGAATTGTGGCTCCTTTTTATGTTGCTTAAATATTTTTGGTTTGTAAGTAGACTATACTTTGGCAAATACCAATATTTTTAAAGTATCTCAATGTATTAATATTCAGAAAGGGCAATTTCCTCAATTTATTTTTCTGTGTCTGGTAACAAAGTAACAGAATTTTGGATACTACAAGAAGAAATATCATTTTAATACTTGCACAGGCAAAGAAAAACTGCATGTCATGAACTTGCATCTATATTATTATTATGTATGCTAGAGAATGAATTTTTTATTGTCTTTTGGACACCAACCTTTCGTGATAGCCTTATTACAAGCCACCTCTGTGTAAATAAAAGAAAAAGGTATTTAAACAAGTAGAGATAAATGCGCATGATTCACCAGCACAGTTAACTCAAGATTTTCCAGCCTTATAACCACAACTGATAGGAAGATTTATTACCACAGCTGCTTGTATTAAACTTCTTTCCTTTGCAGTTGAAGGAATCAAATTTCTTCTTGGAGATTAGTCATTTGTGGGGGTGTCGCCAACTGCAAAATGCTTCTGTTATGAATGAGGTGCACTCCTCTGTTGCTGTCCTCCAGCCCTAAGTCAGTGAGTAATTTTCATCTCTTTATGTGTCTTTCCCGCCTACCATCAGGAAGAAATTTTAAAGACTTACATAGTCAAACTTTCTTTAGTTGTTACTCAAATCTAAAACTTCAGATTGTATTGTTTCTGGTAATGTGATAACCTTACAAGGAAAGGTAGGATGAAATGACATTTTGGCACATGTTTACAAAGATGAAATCCAAACTGTAGGGAGAGTCTACATCGGGCGTGAAAGCAGGAAGGGAGCTGAAGTATCTCGGGTGGCTATAAATATGCCAGGCACTGTGCTAGGATCTTTATAGAAATTATCTCATCTAATTGTTGGGACAATGCTGCAAGTAGCTTCTGGTATTCCCATTTCATATATGAGGAAACTGACTTTCTCAAGACTGTGTAGTTTTTTAGTGGCTGAACCAGAATTCAGGCTTCGATCCTGCTGGCTCCCTTGCTTTCTTTCTGTATTTCGACATACTGCCTTTTGGATATGAAGAATTATCCAATTATGTACAGCATAAACAGCATTAATATAAATATACAGTATGGAAAGACTGATGCTGTGTCTAAATAAGAAAATCATAAAGCCAAAACAGACTTCAATTAGTCACCTCTTTCACTCCCTATTAAAATCACATAAAACTGACAGGGCTCTGTCTTTTCTTTTTGAACACTTCTAGAAGTGTGCATTCAAAATTTGCCTTGTCTCTCTTCACAATTTCTGATAACTATAGCCTTCACAGAATCTTTCATCTTATTGATTTTCTCATCACTCTTTGAACTCTTGTTTGCAACCATATGGAGATGGTAGGATCTGCACATGGTAAGCTTCTGCCAATTGAAGATAGATGTCAGAACAATTGAACAAAGAGTGAGATTTCAATAAATCCACCAATTGCTTGGTTTATTGCATGCCAATTTGGCTGCCGGTGTTTTGCCATTGAATTGGCTGATTGCTTTAGCTACATAGACACCTTCTAATTTATCATCCAGAGGTGGTTCTAATATGACATATAAGAAACAAAAAAAGGTTGAAAAGTAAAAAAGTATTTCAAGCATTGACAACTGAATCCTTGAGTTTAAATTTGTAATTATTTCTTTAATTAGTAAATCAACTTAAGTAAAACTGATAAACACATCTTAGATAGGGAGAGGTAGCATATTTGCCTCTTTTGGGGGGGTCAAGGGTAAAGTCAATCATCTAGCTATGCCCCTTTATGAGGGTAAAAATTCTGTTTGACTCTATGTTTATGATTGATTGTCTTACTTGATCAGATATAAGTACCTCTATTTGGGCTCTAACAGTCCATATAACTTAATCAGTCTCCCCTGGCCATATAAGTTTCTGTAAGACAGAAAAGCAAAAAGAACATATATTTCCACCACTGGATACTTGAACAGACAAACCTAACCCAGTAAAACAAATCGTTAGAGCTCCAGAACATGAACTGAAACAGGCTATTGAGATGCTCTTCCTATGATTTCTTCATGTAGATAATATTATGCTTTGTCTCCTTCCCCAGCAATTGAGACGAGTAAATGGGCAGTCTAAAGAGAGACAATGCCTCTGAAATGACTGAATTCATTCTTGTTGGATTTTCCCAACACCCTCAAATCCAGACTGCCTTCTTCTTAGGACTGCTGTTTTTCTACCTGGTCACAATGTTTGGGAATAGCTTTATTGTTGTTGTAGTGAGATGGGATTCTCGACTTCATACTCCCATGTATTTTTTTCTCAGTAACTTATCCTTCCTTGATATCTGTTACTCCACCAGCTGGGAGTCATATGTCTTGGCCCAATGCTTCATGGACTTCCCCACCATCCCCTATACCAGCTGTTATGCCCAGATGACCACATCCCTCTTTCTGGGGATGACAGAGTGTCTCCTCCTTGCTGTCATGGCTTACGACAGGTTTGTTGCAATCTCTAATCCCCTGCGTTACACTATCATTATGAACAATCAGGTCTGCATACAGTTGGCCTTGGGAACCTGGACCAGTGCCTTCTTAGTAGCAGTCACACCAGTCATTGCAATTCCTGCTCGTTATTGTGGACACAATGTCATAAACCATTTTACCTGTGAGATCCAGGCCCTGCTGAAACTCGTCTGCTCAGACACCCCTATCAGTCTGATCCTGGGTCTGGTGATCACTGTGTTCACCCTGCCCCTGCCCTTCACTTTCATCCTCATTTCCTACTTCTGCATTGTGGCTGCCGTGCTAAGGATCCGTTCTGTGAAAGCCAGGCTCAAAGTTTTCTCTACCTGTGGATCCCATCTGATTGTGGTCACTATATTTTATGGAACGGCCATCTACATGTACTTGAAACCTCAGTCAAAGAAATCCCAGGAAGAAAACAAAGTTATCTCAATATTTTATGGAGCAGTTACTCCCATGTTAAATCCTCTCATTTACACCCTGAGAAATAAGGATGTAAAAGGTGCACTTAGGAAGTTAGCCAAAGGAAATGAAAAATCCTAATAGCTCTCTTTAAACTTCTCCAATGTGCAGGAAAAACAACAAAAACTTGACTCATTATTTCACTTTATGTTTTTTAAAACAAACAACAACAAAAATCTTGGTGAGTATTCTCTCCATGGTCACCACTAGGCACTCATTAACAAGTTTACCATGAATATTAACATATTGCCAAGCCACATTAAGACCTAAAGCCATGAATGTGCCCCAAACAGTTCACAGAGAGAATAGTAGCAGGTATGTGAAGTTGAGCACAACATTATAGTAAATCATCAAGGAAAGCTTTTCTCTGGGGCATAAGCCACAAGTTTTTCTAATCAAACATATTATTTGTACTTATCACACAAGGTGGATAAAATTCACATACAAGACAGTGGCTACACAGCCATCATACAGCATTTGTTCCTCATATCAATGTTATAGGCATCTGCCCCAATTTGAACCTACTGGACAAACGGCCCCTCAATTCCCACATTTAGGTGATAACATCTCATGGCAAGAAGTAGCTTTTGTATATAAAGTACTTTATCTTTTAATAAATGCTTATAAATAAGTCAGTTTATGCTTGTAATTTTTTATTTTAAAGTATTTTGCATATTATAAATATTAATAAATATTTTCTCAAACAACATTGTTTCTACAAATATTAAATTTCCATCATATCAATTTCATATAAAAATATCTAAACTGTAATTTTTATTCTTTTGCCTTCTCCTATTTCTCTGCCTTCTCTTCCATGATGTGCTTTAGCAACCCTCCGGCCATTTCAACTCCCACTTCTCATACACATTTGAGCTTTAGCATTTCTGCTCTTTCCAAGAGTCTTCATGGCCAAGATTATGATTATTCCTCTCCTTTTTCCCTATTTAATAAGATGACATATACACTCTCTATTGTAAGTAGCCAACATTTATTATACACTTTGTATCATGGTAACTTGCTGATTGTTTTTCTCATCTTAACTTTGACCAGCTGCCTCCAGAATTAATCTGTTACAGAACAGTCAGAAGGTAGATATACATGTCTTCCTTCTAAAACTTCCTTTCCTCCCACAGCTTTTTCTTGAGTAGATGGCTCTCCAGTCACAATATTTCCTATCTTTGTCTTTTTTTGGATTTCTTTCTAAAGGTTGATCCTTTCTGGATTCTAAAAAAAGAAAACAAACTAAAACCCTACATTCCAACTTTTTTTTAACATTAAGGCCCCCCTTTTTTACTCCCCTGTGTCCTGTGTTTTTCAAAAATTATGTTTACCAAACTGCATTTATTATAAAGAATAATCAGCCCCTAATTTTTGCTATTCAGATTCATGTATTGGTATGACATAACCAGGCCTAGGTACTAAAATTTCAGCCAAAAGCAAATAACAATTTCATTAGTCTTTTTATCCCTTTTCTGGGAAAATATATAATTAGATTTGGACTTTTTGAAATATTAACTATTATTTGAAGATCCCAGATTGAAAACTAACCATTTCATTCTTAACAGAACTTGGATCAAACTAAGGGTATTGGACTTTTAAAAGCAGAGAGAAATTCTTGTTGTAGTACGGAAATGTTATCATCTGTGAATGTTGACATAAAAGTTATTTTATAAATAAATAAATATATAAATAAATATTATTTGAAGAAAATAAAATCACAGTGCATAAAAGTGTCAGAAAACCTACAAAATTATCTCTTCCCGTAAGTCTTTTGCCACTATCGTGGACAAATGGAGTGTAATGCTTACTCCTTTGTTGTTATGATTTGCTGCCCAAAGAACAAAAGGCAAAATCATTGAAAAGTAACAATTCTCCATTGATCCAGCCTGACCCTCCTTCATTATGGATTTTCTTCTGAATCAGTTTTCCTAGGTATAAAGAGGGCCAGGAAAAAGTTCCTGTCAGTTCTACGTATATAATCAGAAGCTGCTTGGATTGTAGACAATGGAATCAGAACAATTTAGTTCAAATTCAAGCTGCACATTTACAAGTTATGGCATCTTGGGCAAATTACTTAACTGCTCTGTGCATCACTTTCCCCATCTGTAAAACAAAGATAATGATAGTATTCTTCTTGTAGCATTTTTGGAAGGATTAAATTGATAGTCCATACAAGGTGTTTAAAACAGTCCCTGGCACACAGTAAGCATTGGATAAATGTTAGATACTATGTTACTTTCTAAAAGCTCTCAAATACTCCTGTTCTTTGTTTTCTAAAGTCTATTTCCTTTATACATCTTCCCCCTCAGAGTTTAGAATGAGAAGCCTCAGTAGCCCATTCTCTAATTTTAGAAACACAGTAATATCATATTTCCCTTTGGCTCTCATTTTTATGGCTTTGCACTTAATCTGGCTGACTCCTATTCCAGTTCCTCTGACCGATGTTTGATATATTTTAAGTAGAGACAGCCCCAAACTTAGGAATGAGTTATGTCCAAAAGCTAACTCATAAGTCATCAGCTTGGAACTCAGAGCACGTTTTCCCCACTGAGATAGGGTGACTACATTCCAAGGGCAGCTCACCAACACCTATTTAGGTCATCATTCTATCACTAATAATACTAAAAGACCTAGGACCATACTTTTTAAAGTATGTTTATTGAAAGATAGGTTTTAAGTCTCCATTTAGGATTCTAAAATCACAAGGACTGTTAGATGGTATAATTGCGCAAAAAAAGAAAAAATCCGCCATGACTGTCTCTGTTAACACCCTAATGCCCTAGTGGGTGCATGAGGACTTCTCATAGCAAAGAGGACAAGAGTGGGACTATGAAAGAGTGGGACCCATACTTTCTTCTGTGTATGGGTCACTCACAATTCAGAGCACTGCTGATTCTCTCTTCATTTCTTTTTATGCTATTGCTGATTTTAGATGACCTGATAACACTATACCTGGGGCCAATCATTTCACAAACATTTACTGAGTGGCTACTGTACCTTAGGGATGCAAATCCAAGCAAGACATTTCCTGCCTTTGAGAGGCTCACATTGGAGTTGGAGAGCAAATAAGCACAATGAAGTACTATAGATACTGTGATCCACACTTGTATAAGGGACAGAGACCAGTTCTAACTGGGCCAGTCAGGAAATATTTAATATTTTATCAGAGTCTTGAGAGAGAGTTTGCCAGTTGGATAAGGGAGCACAATTTTAGTGGATGGATGTAATGTGAACAAGCACAGAGGTACGAAACCCAGCTTGGTGTACTTCCAGATACTGCCAACAATTCAACATAACTGCAGCAGAAGGTGTGGGAAGTGTTTTTGGCAACATACAAGACCTGAGAAAAAAAGCAGTAGGCCAGATTATGGAGAGACTGCTATGCTCTACTAATGAGCTCGCACGTTATTTATTCTATAGGTCAAAAAACTACAGTCTGAAAGGCCAAATCCAGCCCTTGGCTTGTACAGCCCACAAACTAAGAACGGTTTTCCAATTTTTAAGGGATATTAATAAAAAAAAGCAAAGAAGAATATTTTACAAAGATTGTATAGGTCCTCCAAAGCTTAAAATATGTATTATCTGGCCCTTTACAGAAAAGGTTTGCTGGTGAGTAATCATTGAAGGTTTTTGAAAAAGCTAACAAAATGTTCAAATTGTGTTTTAGAAAGATCAAGTGAAGATCACAACAAATGTGAAGAATTGATTGAAGAGGTTTAAGATTGGACACAGGGCAATATGATTAGGGCAATAGTCTGCGAGCTAATGTGGACCTGAACTAGGCTGAAGCAATAGGGTTTTGGACATAACCTGTATCACAGAGTACTCCTTTCTGTTTTCATTTTTATATGCAATTTCATTCACGTTCAACATATATTTTCTCAAAAGCAGGGTATTTAGCACAGGTATAATAAGGGGCCTCAGGGTAAGGTGATCTCACTCTCAGCATCATTCATTTCATTCCTAATATTCAGTGAGCACAGAGAGATATGGAGGGGATAGGGTCAAAAGGCACACACTTATGTTTTATTCATATTCATATTCTCCATTCCAGAATAGCTTCGTACGGTATATAAAATTGCACTTTGTTCAAGCAAAACGTTTTTATTTAAAGATAATAAATATCTTTTAGCTTCTTACATAATCTCTGACGTTCACTGATCACCTGTCACTCCTTTAGACATCCTTTAGATGTGTCTCATGCACCATGAATCATGCCACCATGAGCCTTAATAGGAAGATTTTGAAAAACACTGTTTAGAAATGTCAGTGACTTCCAGTTTCTAAGTTTTTCTTTGCTCAAACATTCATTCATTCTCCTTTTTTTATTACATTGGTCATTTCCTTTTTATCCCATATACCACAGAAACCCACAGATGGGCTGTTTGCTCAGCCCATCCAAAAAAGTCTTGGAAATAAGAATATCTAAATTTTGTTCAAGATATTTTCATAAATATTATCTCATTTGAGCTTCACAACAATGTTAATTCACTTTGCAGATGAGAAATTTAAGAATTTGGAAGGTAAAAAGATGTGCCCACAGTCACATAGCTGATTACGTAGTAGAAGAGGGACTAAAACCCATCTGTGCCCCCAAAGCTGGTAAATTTACCACTGTGCTGCATCCATAAGGGCTGCAGATCCAGATTTTTCTCAACACCTTGTTTATGATGTTCACTCACATTCTGAGCTGTGAAGTCTGTTGCTGAGTCACTCTTTGATTTTCTGCTTGGTTTTGCGTACCCTAATATTAGCCTACATCTTTTCCTATATTGTAGTTCCATAAAGAGCTCTCATAACTGACTTGAAATCACCCTAACCTACCTGTCTATAATCTCTCAAACACATGGCAACATTCTTCTCTTCCTACACGTGAGGAAATGTCATAGCTTTACTCGCCTTTGCTGCTTTCCCATATTACCCTTTTTCAGTCTCTTGCAGACATTTGTCATTTGCTCTTTGATTTTCCCTATTTGTGTTCTAATTTCTTTATTCTTGTCCTGTGTTCTACATTAGTTTGTTCTGAAATTGAAAATATCTATTTTTCTCTTTAAAACATTTGGCTTCATTTCTTTCCTTGAGAGCTTTCTTCAAATTATTTTTTCATCTGTACCAATCCTCTCTGACAGCTTGAAATGAAAGTTAGGCTTTTCTCCCCTTGACCATTCCCCATTGTTTTCAATGCCTTCTCTTATATGAATTTGCTCATCCTCCATTTACTTCTGCCAAATTTCCAAGCTTTTAAGAAATTAATTTCAGCTATTACCCATTGCATGATCAGAAAAGTGCTATCTTTCATTTTATATGCTGGACCTGTACTCTACCTTGCATATAAATCCTGCTGGCCCTACTGGATCACTTCTTTTTTATGTAAGCATAGTGCAATGTGTTAGCATATGCTTCCAAATAATCTTCTTTCAAGTCTATATTTTTGCACACAATTTTCTAAGTATTCAGCTTCATTGGTCAATTTCCAATTATCCCTGGCTCTGTTCCCTTTTCTGAGCTGTAATTGAAATGTCCCTCTACTCCAAACCATTCTACTTTATGAAGAATGAAGAAAGGACACTATATCCTTAATTTATAAATCCAAGATGTTCTCCTCAGAGAACATCCTTTATCGTGTCTTTTAATTCAGATCCCCTATCTTTTATACATTTGCATGATGATGTTTAACCGAAAGCTTTACCCCTCTGTTGTAGTCTCTTCTTCTTTTTCAATAACAAGAAATTCAAACTTAGCTACTTCATGTGAATAATTGGCAAGTACTAGAAGCAAGCAACTGTATGCTATGGATGTAGAGGAAATAGATAAGTTATTCATGGGTAAGAAGAAATGTGAAATATTTCTTTAAGATAGAAGAATTTGAGCTAGGTTTGGAGACATAGGTAGGATTTTAGTAAGCAAAATGTGGTATGCGATATGATCATATTCCAAAAATCAGGAAAAATGCACACAAGTTTAAGGGCATGTCCTAGGGTGTATTTTCAGAATGACCAGTTTCTGTTGGCTGAAAGATGGCCTGCAAGTGACATATATCAGGAAAGATAAGGTGGAGATATGTTTTTGAGCATATTGCTAAGCAAAGGAGTTTAGACTTTATTATACAGTAAAGAGTAAGGCATTGGAAGTTTTAAACCAGAAGTAACATGGGGGGGATGCTCAAACCTTTACTGAAAGAGTGGATGTACTCAGGAGGCTGAGGTAGGAGGATTTCTTGAGCTCAGGAGTTCAAGGCCAACCTGGGCAATATAGCATGAGATTCTGTGCCCTTAAAAAAAAAAAAGGTGGATGGATGAGGCTTATATGAGTTAAAGGTAAATATAAAATGCTTTATTTGATTGACTAGGAAGGGAGCAACACTCTCACCAAAGGAAACAAAGAAGGGGGCCTCCTGGCTTTGGTCAAAAGGAAATGGGGGCCGGGCGCGGTGGCTCACACCTGTAATCCTAACACTCTGGGAGGCCGAGGCGGGTGGATAGCTCCAGGTCAGGAGTTCAAGACCAGCCTGAGCAAGAGCAAGACCCCGTCTCTACTATAAATAGAAAGAAATTAATTGGACAACTAAAAATATATGTAAAAAATTAGCCGGGCATGGTGGCGCATGCCTGTAGTCCCAGCTACTTGGGAGGCTGAGGCAGAAGGATTGCTTGAGCCTAGGAGTTTGAGGTTGCTGTGAGCTAGGCTGATGCCACGGCACTGTAGCCTAGGCAAGAGAGCGAGACTCTGTCTCAAATATATATATATATATATATATATATATCAATGCAGCATAATTATTTTATTTAGAAATAAGGAGGTAAATAGCAGAAGAAACAGCTAAAACAATCAAAAGTACTGTACTTGCCTCTGGGAACACAAATCCAGGGTGGGGAAGAAAGGAATAAGGGACTTTTATTTTTTTATAAGCCTTATAATTGTTCAACTTTTTAACTATGTATACACATTATTTTCATAAAAATTACTTTGAAAATACAAATAGCTTTTGGACACACAGACAGGAAATAAAAGAGCATTGTAGCCAAGAGAAATGACAAATATGTGGAAGTGAAAATATTTCAGTAAGCAGTAAGTAGACCTGGCCATAGGTTCATGCTGAGGAGTCGTAAATGATAACAAAATTTTAACTTCCATTCTCAGGAAGCTACTGGAATATGCATTTCATTAAATGAGAGAGTAAACCAAGAAAGAGGAAGATATGAGATGCAGAAAATGGGATGAACATAAAAGAGACTGGAAAGGAATTCCCTGGATGATAATGAATAAAAGTTCAAGGTTAGACAGCTGTGTAGTACAACTAGAGAGGCCAGAGGGGAGTAGGAAGATAGAGGGATCAAGGAGGTATATCTCGGCCGGGTGCGGTGGCTCACGCCTGTAATCCTAGCACTCTGGGAGGCCGAGGTGGGTCGATCGCTCAACGTCAGGAGTTCGAAACCAACCTTAGCAAGAGCGAGACTCCGT
The DNA here is from genome assembly GCA_963574885.1 of Lepilemur ruficaudatus. NCBI lineage: Eukaryota > Metazoa > Chordata > Mammalia > Primates > Lepilemuridae > Lepilemur > Lepilemur ruficaudatus. The sequence goes on from CAUYRT010038391.1 coordinate 17,139, forward strand.
CTCTACTACAAATAGAAGGAAATTAATTGGACAACTACAAACATAGAGAAAAGATTAGCCGAGCATGGTGGCACATGCCTGTAGTCCCAGCTACTAGGGAGGCTGAGGCAGGAGGATTGCTTCAGCCCTGCAGTTTGAGGTTGCTATGAGCGAGGCTGATGCCACGGCACTCTAGCCCGGGCAACAGAGTGAGACTCTGTCTCAAAAAAAAAAAAAAAAAAAAATGGAGGTATAACTCTACCAAAAAAAAAAAAAAAAGGAAAAACCCCCGGGGAACAAGGGGCACAACCTTAAAAAGTTCAAAGAGGGCGGGCCG
>CAUYRT010038392.1:0-22925 GCA_963574885.1 Lepilemur ruficaudatus
GAGATGGAGAAGGAGAAGGAGAAGGAGAAGGAGACGGAGAAGGAGAAGGAGAAGGAGAAGGAGAAGGAGAAGGAGAAGGAGAAGGAGAAGGAGAAGGAGAAGGAGAAGGAGAAGGAGAAGGAGAAGGAGAAGGAGAAGGAGAAATAGTTTATCCAGATAAGAAGGAACTAGAGAAACAATTCTGGAAGTTTGAAAAAAAAAAAAAAGTGTTGCAACACCCCCCCAGAGGATTACATTAACTCTCCAGAAATGGATCCTAGCCAAGTTGAAGTCTTCGAAATACCAGATAAAGAATTCAAAATATTGATTTTACAGAAGTTCACTAAGACCCAAGAGAAAGTTGAAAACCAACAAAAAGAAATCAGAAAAACAATTCAGGATATGCGTGAAAAACTTACTAAAGAAATAGATATTTTAAAAAAATAAAACAGAACTTCTAGAAATGAAAAATTCATTGAAAGAATTACAAATAAAGTTGAAAAATTTAAGAATAGACTTTACCAGGGGGAGAAAAAAATGGAAGACTAGAAACAGCCTGCCAGCATGCCACTCTCAAAGAAAGAAGTAAAAATTGTAGGCAGCTGCCTACATACAGATTGACCTTCTCAGAAGAAACATTGTGAAATCACAAAGAAGCAATGCAGGGCACTCAGTATGGGGAAAAAAAAAAGAGATGATGTGGTGATACATTTGACAAGATCAAAGTACATGACAGGAAGAATAGTAGGATAGAGTGTTGGGGTACCATGCTTACTTACCCTGCATGCACTGTACAAGTTGCAAAAGGGCTCTCTCCACCACCACAGACCTCTACCTGGTCAGACAGGAGACATGCCTGAAGTCTGTGTGGAGTCATTGCACAAGAAAACAGGCACAGTGGGGATCAGGCAGCAGCTAAAGCCATCCTGAGCTCTCAGGTGCACAGTGCCAGGTCAGCATAGGACACAGCTTTGCGGTGGTGGCCTTGACATGACCCCCCACCAGGCTGGGGAGGGAGTGGACTAACTGGAGGCTTCCCTGAGCTGTACCTCATGTCTGGATGTCAAGCACCCCTCTCCTACAGCCGAATGGGATTTGAGTATGGGAATTGACTCAAGCACAGCAGATCCAAACTGGGAGGCTTTGGGTGACTGCTTCAGTGGGTTATGGTGGGGGTGGGAGAATTCTGTGAACCCTGGACCACTGGAACTGACCTCTGCCCATGTGACTTGGCCTCTGCATGGTCCCTGAGTCTGTGGAAAATCCCACCACTTGCCTATCCCCAACTCTACCCTTCAGGCCCCAACCGCCTCCTGCTTGCTTGGCCTTGACCCTGCCCTCCAGGTCAGATTAGCCCTGCCACCTGCACGGCCCTGCTTCCAGTTCTGAGGCTCTGTTCAGAAGCCCTGCTTCTGGCTACTCCCCAGTCCCAGCTCTGAGGCTCTCATGCAAGAGCCCAAGCCTTTGCCTCTGTGCCTCCAGAGCTCTTGCCAGGTCCAGGAGACCACCTCCAAATTCCAGCACTGCATCTGGGCCCCAAGACCCCACCCTGGATTCTCCACCACCACCACAGGGCTGGAGGAACTACTCCAAAATTGATCACTGCTCCAGGGACCCTGGCCTTGAGCCACCAGTACACCACAACCTGATTTAAGCAAATGCTCACAGGCTATGCATACACAGTCACTGCCTAGATAGCCCCACACAGCTGCGACTGTCCCCTTTGCAGGGAGACCCCAGGTGGAGAAATGCCCATAACATCAGCCTCAGTGAAGTGCATCTCACCCAGGTCCCAACTCAAACATCCTACAATTATCTGGTGAATGACCCAGCACCCAGCACAAACAATATCTGGCATAGACTTGAACAAAAGTAATCACAGGTGAACGGAACAATTCAGAACAGCTGTATTACAGGCTTCTGATGCACATGTCCTTTCTCTGCCATGTCAGCATTCTAGAATAGGAAAAAGTGCCATCTGGGGACATCCCCTTTTTCTAATCAATCAGGAGAGTTTTCAACAAAGAGCAGGCACCCTGCAAACCTATTAGGCCTGAATTGAGAAAAGAGGTTTCAGATGAGAAGAAACCAGCAAAAGAACATTGAAAACATGAAAAATCAAAACAGATCAACACCCCCAAGGGATCACAATGGAGCTACAGTAGTGAACTTCAATGCAAGGAAATTGTTCAAATAACAGAAATGGAATTCAGAACATGGATGGCAAATAAGATGAATAGAACTGAAGATAAAGTTGAAAACCAACAAAAAGAAGGCAAAACATATTTCAAGAAATTAATAAAAAAGTCACTAAAGAGCTAGACAACATAAGGAAGGATATAACAACTTAAAGAAATGAAAGAGTCATTTAGGGAATTTCAAATCACAGCAGAAAGCTTCAGCAACAGATTAAACAAAGAGGAAGAAAGAATCCCAGGGCTTGAAGATAAGGCTCTTGAGATAACCCATTTGCCTCATTTAAAGAGTCAAAGAAGAGAATAAGAAAGGCACAACAATCACTTAGCTAGATATGGGACTATACAAGTGAGCTAATATATGAATTATAGGTATCCCTGAGGCAGAAGAAGAAAGAGTTAAATGTGTGGAAAATCTATTTGAGGGATTTATTGAAGAAAATATCCCTGGTATCATCAGAGATCTAGACATCCAGATACAAGATGGTCATCAAGAACTGGGAAGATTATAGCAAATAGGACATCTCCAAGACATTTAGTAATCAACCTGGCCAAAGTTAAAATGAAAAAGAAAATTTTACAAGCAGCTAGACTTAAGCAACAACTGATCTAGAAGGGATAACCCATCAGGCTAATTGCAAATTTCTCAGTGGAAACCTTACAAGCAAAAAGGGAATAGGGCCCCATCTTTGATCTTATTTAAAACAGCAACTTCTAGCCTAGAATTTTGTATCCTGAAAAACTAAGTTTTACTATTGATGGAGAAATTAAGTCTTTTTCAGACAATCAAACACTGAGAGAATTTTTCATGACCAGACCTGCTCTACAGGAAATATTCAAAACTGCATTATACACAAATCAGCCCAATAGGTACCCACTAGTAAATAGCTAAAGTTCACAACTCCTATAAAACAATAGCACAAGAAGAAAAACAAAACAATAAGGCACTACCCAATATGATGAACAGAGCAGCTCCCCAAATATCAATTCTATCTCTTAAGGCTAACGGTTCAAATGAGCCACTCAAAAACATAGGCTGAATGAATGGATGAAAAAACACAACCCATGTATCTGCTGCCTCCAAGAGACATGCTTAAACCACAAGGATACAAATAGGCTCAGAGTAAAAGGATGAAAAAACAAATATTCCATACAAATGGAAACCAAAAGAGAGCAAGTGTAGATATTCTCATATTAGACAAAATTAACTTTTCATCAACAATGGTAAAGAAAGCAAAGATGGTCCTTATATTATGGTAAAGGGAGCAATTCAACAAGAAGATGTAATAATCCTAAATATATATATACCTAACATAGGAACTCCCAGAAAAATAAAACAAATTCCACTGGAGCTAAGCAAGGAAATAAATAATACCATCATAATATCCAGGCATTTCAACACCCCACTATCAGAGCTGGACAGATCATCAAAGCAAAAAATAAATAAAGTAACACTGGACTTAAATGGGACCATAGGGAAAAAGAACCTAATGGATAGTTATAGAACATTCTACTCCCAAACTACTGAATATACATTCTTCTCATTGGCAAATGGGACACTGTTCAAGGTTGATCATAACTTAGGCCAGAAAACATATCTCAACAAATTTTAGAATTTGAAGTCATACCATGTATCTTTTTAGACCATAGTGGATTAAAACTAGAAATCAATTCTAAGAGTAACACTCAGTTCTACACAAAGTCATGGAAATTAAACAACCTGCTACTGAAGAATTATTGGGTCAATAATGAAATAAGATGGAAATCAAAAGATTCTTTGAACTAAATGACAAAGGAGACACAAATTATCAAAATTTATGGGACTCAGCAAAAGCATACCTAAGGGGAAAATCATAGCCTTAAATACCAACATCCAAAAAAGCAGAAAGACCACAAATTAACAACCTAATATCACATCTCAAGGAACTAGAAAAGGAAGAGCAAACCAAACACAAAGCCAGCAGAAGAAATGAGATAACAAAGGACAGAGCAGAACTAAATAAAACGGAAAATAAAACAAAATACAAAAATTTAGCGAAAAAAACGTTGGTTCTTTGAAAAGATAAACAAGATTCATAGACCTCTTACTAGATTAACCAGGAATATAATATAAAGGACCCAAATAAACTCAATCACTAATGAAAAAGGAGATATTACAACTGATAGCACAGAAATAAAAAATATCATCCATAAATACTACAAAAATATTTATACACATAAACTAAAAAATATAGAGGAAATGGACAAATTCCTGGAAATACACAACCTTCCAGGGCTCAATCAGAAAGAAATAGAGCTCCTGAAGAGACCAATAATGAGCAGTGAGATTGGACAGTAATAAAAGGTCTTCCAACAGCAACAAAAAAGTCCTGTACCAGGTGGATTCACAGCCAAATTCTCCGAATTATACCAGATCTACAAAGATGAACTGTTATGCTTATCACAGAGATTATTCCATAACATTGAGAAGGAAAAAATCCTCCCCAACTCATTATATGAACCCAGTATCACCTTAACACCAAAGCCAGGTAGGACACAACAAAAAAAAAAAGGAATCTATAGGCCAATATCCCTGATGAACATAGATGGAAAATTTCTCAATAAAATACTAGCAGAACAAATTCAACAACACATTAAAAAAAAAAATTCATCACGACCAAATGGGCTTCATCTCAGGGATGCAAGGATGGTTCAACATATGTAAATAAGGAGCTGGAGACCATTATCCTAAGTTAAGTATCTCAAGAATGGTAAAACAAACACCACATGGACTCTCTAATAAGTTGAAACTAACCTATTGGCACACAAGTGCACAGAGAGAAGTAAAAGTCATTGGAAATCAAGCAGGAGGGTAGAAGGGATGAATGGAGTGGCAAAAACACACCTAATGGGTAAATGAACACTATTTGGGTAATGGGTACATTTATAGCCCTGACTCAAGCCATGTATCACAAACATGTGTATCCCCTTAATATTTTGGAATTAAAAAAAAACGATTAAACTTGGCCAAGAAGAAGAAAGAATCTCAGATTTTGAAGTCAAATCTTTTGAATTAGCCAAGTCAGTCAAAAATAAATAAAGTAGAAAACAGATAAATAAATCCTTTGAGAAGTAAGATATTATGCATTATATATTCTGGTCATTTGTTTATGTGTAGTGTAGCTTGTTTTATATTTAGTTACATAGTCATTTTTAATAATGAATTTTGCACCACAAATCTATCACTGAAAACAAAATTTACAACAAACCAGAAGGTTTCTCTTCAATATCATCTCTCTGTTTTACAATCTGAGACAATCTAAGAATCTTTCCATTTCTACAGTTGTCTTTCCTTACTTTCCTTTTTATTCAGTCTTGTGTCCATCTGTATGAACACCTTAAAAAAGTATATGTATGCTTAGTCCTTGGCAAGACCAATGTATTTAGGGGGTAGATTGTAATTAAGAGTCCGAATATGCAGAGCTTTTAAGCCTTACATCTTTGTAAGGTATTAAGAGAGCCTGATGCTTCCTTCTCTGGTGCTGGCAGGAGATTCAAACCACATAATACTCTGCCGGCATTTGTAAACCCTCACCGTGACCACAACCCCATACCACAATAAAAAATCCAAAGTAGTCTTTTTATCTTTGCTTTGTGTCATCCATTTTGGAGCCACAGTGGGATACCTACCTTGTTCTTTAAGTAATAGGCCTGTTCATATAATTTTGGTGTGTGTCACCAAATTGCTCCATGGATCATCAATCTTGTCATCCAAACCAACTATTGGGTGGGAGTCCTCCTATTTCTACAGGGTGACCACTAAACAGTTATTGATGAGCATTAGGTTGAAGAGTCCTATGCATGTGAGGCCCATAGTTAATAATATCTCACTTAACAGAATAGCTCAAGTCAAAGCCTCACTTCTTAATCCTCTGGGGGAAGAGATATTAGAAGGAAACTCTTCTAAGATTCAAAAATTTCATACTCTTAAGGTTTGGAGCAGGTTGGGGAAGGAAAACACTACTATAAATTATTCCTCAATTATCTACTATCTCAGTTTCTCCAAAGCACAGGCTTCTACCATTTGTTCCAAAGCAGTGAAACAGAGAAGACAAAATCAGAATTCCAACAGTTTGTTTTCTGTTTTATCTCCAAAGAGCTGAGTCTGGAGGGGACAAAGATATCCCCTCCAAGAACTTATTTCCCAGTGAAAACACACTGTCACGATAGGTGTTCCTTCCAGTTTTTATTTTTTTATTCTCAGGCGTTTTTTCCTCTATAATTTTTCTATTTTTGTTTTTGGTCTGGGGAGAAAGCTATTTAGCTAATTCAGAATCAAATAAGAACCAGCCACCATTACGGTTGCAGTTTTCTCTACTTTTAATTATGAAGTTCTTCAAAAATATAAGGTAGGACATGGACTTTTAATAAAAAGCTTTTGCAAAAAATATTATTAATATAATTTAAAAGTTTTATCATTTAATAGGTTTTATAATTGATACCTTACAATGTCCCTTGATGGATGGGGGCACCAAGTTAAGGCTAGCAATCTTTACAATATTTTAAGAACTCACAATTAATCCTTAATTGCTATAGCAGTTCTATATTAATATGTTGTTAAGAAAGGTAAGCACCAAGAGTAGGGATTAGGTGAGACAGACATATATAAATGAATATACATGTCATATCTCAAAATAACTATGAGTCAATGGTATTATTACTGCATAAAATATTAATATATTTTTAAGAGAAGTACAGTGATTCTTTAAACTTATTTTCATTATTTGTTATATAAACTATCTGCTCATTTTTAGGAAAACACATACTTATTCATCTTTATCTTTCAGAAAGTACTTTATATCTTGCCTTTTGAAAGTGTGATTGGACTCATCACTGTTGTCATCTTCGACTATCTCCCAATGTAAGACTGGATAATAAATTAGAGAAAATAGGAATGGAAATACATGCTTAGTAAACTTTTTGATATGGAAAAAATCAAATATGTTAAATTAATTTTATATAGGACAGGATTTGGCACAATATAAGACCCTACTTTTCATTTGTATAAATGAATGATAAAGATTATGTTGATTAGTTCAAATTTTGAAACTGTGATTTTCCAATCACTGCTAATGTTTGACTGAAATGTAGTTTTAATTTTATAAAGATCATGCTAAGATGGGTTCATTTTAAAAATAGAAGGCATTATTATAAATCAAGACTACCATATTATTGTATTTCAATACATTTCTGATTCGTATCATAATAGCCTAGTTTGCCTAGTTTGTCAAAAGCAGAATTTGAGAACTCCTATAATGGAATAAGCAGATTTAAGATAAATAAAACAGTACTATTCCATAAAGTGATTTCAATTCCATTTCAGATGAAGAAAAAAACAAGAGGACTAGTTTAAGGACAAAAATATTAGCACAACCAAAAAATCAAACTGAAAGCATTATACTTTTTTTAAATAATATAGTGCCATTGAACTTCACTTGGTCTTCTAAACTCTATCACTAATTAGCAATTTCCTGCTCTCCTGGCCTCCTGGGATGAAGGCACAGACATATTGATCTAAATGATGGTGAAGTATCACTTTGCAGTAAGTGTCTAAGTGGTGTTGCAACACCCAGTACTTTCTGATAGCTAGAAAGGAGGACCAGATCTATCTTGTTATTAAGAAATAAGATAATGTTATTTCCTTGATAAATGAAAAAGAAAACAAATGGCTGTTTTAAACCTCAAGTCTCACCATGGTACTGTTTCATGTATTATCTATTTGAATTATTTTGATTAAAATAGTAAATATATAAATACGCTGTGTTATAAATGGAAAGACAAAATATAATTCACTAAATAATGTCATAAGGTATGCAAGTGAAATTCATGGAAATATTTGTACATAAATATGATAAAAATAATACTTGTAGGTCTAAATAAATTTCCTAAAGATGAAGTTTGAATACCTGACCAAAGCTAGAGTAATAGAAAGTGGTGACGTGCTTTTGAATTTATTAGGAATTAAAACATTATCTTAAAAACCCTGAGAATGAATGAAAGTGTTTTAAGTAGGAGACTGGTATTAAAACATTCATTTTTTAAAGCATCATTTAGCATTGTCTTAGTCCATTTGAGTTGCTATGAAAAAATACCTTAGATTACTTTATAAACAACAGAAATTTATTGCTCACAGTCCTGGAGGCTGGGAAGTCCAAGATCAAGACATCAGTAAGTTCACTGTCTTGTAAGGGCCTGTTCCTCATAGATAGTGCGTTTTATGTTTCCTCTCATGGGAGAAGAGGTGAACAAGTTCCCTCAGGCATCCACTATACAGGCACTAATCCCATTCATGATGGTGGAGGCTTCATGACCCAATCACTTCCCAAAGACTTTACCCTCTTAATGCCATGACATTAAAGATTAGGTTTAACAATAAACTTTGAAGGATATGGAATTCAGACCAGAATAGGCAGTATTGTGAACAATACTCACCAACAGTGAGTACATGGAAACTAGTTAGGAGGGTATTGCAATATTTCAGGGGAGAAAGAATACCTTGATGAGCAATTGACAGGAATTGATATTTGATTGGATGGTATAGAAACAGTTAGATAGTATAGAATAAAAATAGGATAGTAGAGCTCAGAGCAAGGGACACCATTACCCAAAGAAGACAACTGTATAGGTAAAAGTGGAGCAAGAACCAGCAAAAATATTAATAAGAGGCTCTGGCCTGATTTCAGATTCAAACAATTTGAGATGATGAAAGGTTCTAGAAAGTGACATTGGAAGTGTGTGGCCATAGTGAAGTGGAAGAAAAGATAATTGAATATAAGATGTCAGGTATCGAGAAGGCAAGGTATCAAACTAATCATCAAGGTTAAGAATGGAAATTTTAGGATAATAGCAAGATAAATTATAAGCTTATATGGCCTACATAAGAAACTATTTCTTCTCAGAAACAATCTGCTCCAGTCTCCCCTCCCATTTTATAAATATCATAACTTTCATTGTCCTTGCACTTTATATTTTTGTTGGTAAAGTTTTCCCTTAAATAAATGCTGCCCTCTAAATTTCCTTAACATTTTATTAATTATGCTAAAAATACTTTATTAATTCATTAACAAAAAATAATTTTAATAGTAGGGAATTTAGTGAAAAGTTCATGTAGTTTTTAACCAATGAAATTTTATTTTTTCTACAAACTTGAGTTCACTAAGTCAGTACCTCAACTCTTAATTATGTAATCAAGTATTTTTGAAGAAAATTTATAAAAACATTATTGCTTTAAAACAAGTTTCTTAAATGTTTATAGCATTATTTCAAAATTATTGTTTTTATTAATCTTGTAATTTAATTCATGTTTTCTTCTACAATCTTAATTTAAAAAGCCTTTATGTCTCTCATAAATCTTTTATCAAAAATTAGAAGCTGATACTCATCAATATATGATTCATGAATATGCCTTTAAAGATTAGTCCCAGTATAAATGGAACTAGAGCCTAAATTTATTTCCTCCATAAGTTCTTGTTAAGATAAAATTTGTTGTAAAATATCAAAGTAAAGCTCTAAAAGTCCTTTTTATTAGAAAAAAATTCAGAGCAAATTAATGATTCCTGTAATTTGGTATTTTTAAGTATTTTATCACCTAATCTGTTCTTTGCTTGAGAATGTGGACATTTTTTTAATTCAAAAGTTTTTGAAACTAAAATTAAAATGAATTATTATTTTCATTATTTGGCAAAGACATTAATATTAAAATATGTCTATTGTTAAAATATCAAATTTTTAAAGAACTAAAATGGAGTAGAGCAAGCAATGTAATTTGGAAAAGCACATGTTAAAGGGAGTTCTTTTGTTGCTTTAGTGCTTTATGACGGAATGACATTCATTAGATAATACTTTTTATGTTTTAGAACCCAGTGTACTATCTGATGACACACAATACTGTAAAGAAAATATAAGGAGGAAACTGTTTTCATTATTTTATCCATTAAGGCCAAATTGGGTTTTTACATATGTTGGGACTAGAAGACAAATATTTTGGCTTTTGTGAAAGCCACTGTAATTTTTTTTGTCATCAATACAGTCATTTGACTGATTTCATATTTCATATATTAACAGTTTCAAGTTCAGCCTTTTCAAAAGTCAAAGAAAAGCTATTAAAATGACATTGTTTAAAATATTAGGGAAATGTTTCAAAGTAAACATTTCTAGAAGTACCTGAAAATCTAAGACTATTTTTATTTTATAACTATTCTCAAATGCTGTTTAAAATTTAGATCAAAGCCAGGCATAGTGGCACAGCACCTATAGTCTCAGCTCTACTAGGGAGGCTGAGGCAGGAGGATAGCATGAGCCCAGGAGTTTGAGACCAATCTGGGAAAAACAGTGAGATGCCATTAATCAATCAATCAATCAATCAATTAAATTTAAGTTCAGTCAGATTTCAGAAATTGGGATAAATCCAGGGTTTGATTGCATTCACTTGCTTAATATTCAATTTTTGCTTGGATATGAACATAGTTATTGAGTGAAAGATTACATTCCTCAATTCCACCTGTTTTCATCATTATATATAGTTACTGTTTCCTTAAAAGTAAATAACATATTTATCATTTCATATAATTTTATTATAGATATGTATCATATATAAATATTTCATGATTGTGACCTTAATTAATAAGCCAAAATTCCATCTATTCCCAAACATTAAATACTAAGTTAGTATTAATTCTCTAATTGTTGTCATTTTTTATCTTGAATTTTTAAAAAAATATATTTAAAGATACATCTTGCTATAAAAAGCAGTTAATGTATTCATACTTATATATTTTTGTTCATAGATAATAACTCATTAGATAATACTTTTTATGTTTTGCAACGTAGTGGCCTATCTGATAACACTAAATGCTACAAAGAAAATATAAGGAGGAACTTGTTTTCATCATTTTATTCACTCAAGCCAAATTTGGGACTAGAAGCCAAATACTCTACATATTTTGGCCTAATATAAAGAAAAAAAACATTTTTGAAGGTATATATTTGTGCACATTTAACATCATAAACACATTTAATTCATTATAAAGGCACAGCCATAAAAATAAGCTACCTAATAATTACAAATTGTTGATCAATATATGAATTCACTTTAAAGAAAATTATTATAATTGTGACAGTGCCTTTCTTGCTTACCTGCCCTTTAATACCTTCTGAGAATGTCAAGATCTACAGAAACATGGATTTCTTACAATTAATTTTTAAATGGTACAACATTTGCAGTGCCTTTGGTAATTCTTTAGTTCAGACGTACAAACTCAGATTTTCATAATATCCAATCAACATCTTTCAGTGTGTAGGAGATCAAAGTTCTTAAACATACTTCAACATACACATTGCTAGTTAATTGGGTAGTTATAATATCAGTTAGTTGATTCCTTAATAGAAAGTTGAAGTAAACATAGCAGAAATCTAGTTAATGTTATAAAAAATGATTCCCTGAATATATTTTCCTATTTTGATGAAATAAAATGAGCCCATATTACCCAAACACTTAATGACTCCTTAAAAATGTCATTAACTACTCAAATACACAAGGCATTCTTACTTGAAATCTGTGAAGCTAATATTTATAAGTAGAAAATATTTCCCAAGCGGAACACATCATAGCAAAATAAAACACTTTTCCCTGAAGGACTATCTTTATCACTAGTAAGACAAGCATGAAGAAATACTGGCGATAGAGGATGCTACAGAAAAATATCATAGAATATTTATAGTATAAGTTTTAAATATGTATACACATACACAAATATACAATAGATTTACTTCTATGATCTATTCTTCAAATAAAAATATTTTGAGATGATTGGGCTTATATCAAGCAATCACTAAAAGCAATCACTTTATTTTTTTAGAGCAGTTTTAGGTTCATGGCAAAAATGAAGAGGAAGTTAAAGAGATTTCCTACATACTTCCTGCCTCTACAATGCATAACCTCCCCCATTTAAAAACATACTCCAAGTGTACATTTGTTTCAATTGATTAACCTACATTGCCATATCATAGTCATGCAAAATCCATACCTTACATTAGAGTTGATATTGTATGGGCATTATACATTCTATCGGTTTGGCAAATGTATAACATATATTCACCATTACGATATTAATACAATACAGAGTAATTTCACTACCTTAAAAATCATCTTTGTTCCACCATTCATCTCTCCTTCCCTCCAACCCCTGGAAACCATTGATTTTATTTTATTATTACCATAATTTTGTCTTGCCCAGAATGTCATATAGTTGGAATCACAAAGTATGTAACCTTTTAAGATTGGCTTCTTTCACTTAGTATATGCATTTAATGTTAGTCCATGTATTTTGATGACTTGATAGCTCATTTCTCTTTATTGCTGAATAATATTCCATTGTCAGGATGTACCACAGTTTATTCATTCACCTACTGAAGGACAATTGGGTGGTTTCCAGGTTTTGTCAATTATGAATAAAGCTGCTATAAATATCCATGTGTCAGTTTTTGTGTAAACATAGGTTTTCAATTCATTTGGGTATTGTGATGGCTGGAACATAAGGTAGAGTACATTTAGTTTTGTAAGAAACTGCCAAACTGTCTTGCAGAGTGGCTGCACTATTTTGCATTCCCAGTAGCAATGACTGTGAATTCCTGTTGCTCCATATACTCACCAATATTTGGTCTTGTCAGGGTTCTGACTTTTGGCCATTCTAATAAGTATGTAGCAGTATCTCATTGTTTTAGTTTCCATTTGTCTGATGTAAGATGTGCACTATCTTTTCATGTACTTATTTGCCATTGTATGTCTTCTTTATTGAGGTGCCCGTTAAGGTCTTTGGCCCACTTTTTTTATTGGGTTGTATGTTTTCTCATTGTTGAGTTTTATGTGTTTGTGTATATTTAAGATAATTAGCCTTTATCAGATATATCTTTTACAAGTATTTTCTACCTCTCCATGGCTTCTCTTCTCAACCTTCCCCCAGCAACCCTTCGTTGGGACAGGAAGGCTACAGTTGGCTGAAGTTAGGTATTTCCCTTCTCCTGTGTGGAAGTTTAGAGAGGGCTGGGGTTCTGGATTTCCCTTCCTTCAGGTGGAAAGATATATGTGATTGGAGTTGGGTATTTCCCCTCCCCTAGTTAGATTAGGTTCTGATCAAACCTAACCTAGCAGGATAGGCTCTGATTGGTTTCTCTTGAGTGCAGATCATGGTAAGAACAGAATGCTTTGGCATATTTCAAAATGTTTTCTTTTCCTCTCCCCCTAGTGGAAGAGAGAGGAGATTTTTCTCTGAAATTTACCGTCAGAACCTGGTAGAGCTCCTAGAGGTAAATATCACAAAATTGTGGCAATCCCTTTTGCGGGTCTCCCTGAAGTTTTTAATTCTCAGACATGTCCATTCTGTGCCTCCAGAAATTTAGCAATTATAGTTCACGTTTACTACTTTGGTGCTGGTTCTTGTGGAGTTTTTCACCAGTAAGTCCGCTCTGATATGCCATGACTCAGGATAGTCACCTGTCTCTTCCACCTTAGAGCCAACTCTTTGCCCTTTTTCTTCATGTCTCAAATGGATCCAGTAAGAGTTGCTGACTTCTCAGTCATTCAGCTTTTGCCTATTGTCAGGACAGAGTGGTGACTTCCAAGCTTCTTATGTGTGGAACTGAAAACCGGAAGTCTCAGTACTTTTTGTTTAATGAGTGTTCTAGGAAAAGAAAATATCTGCTTCACTGCCCTCTTCCTTTCATTTAGGTAGAGTCTATATAAGAGATCAAATTCAACATAAAAGGGTGATTATAGATAGAAAAAAATTTACTGTCCAATAAAAAACTTTTTCTTCAAATTTGTCATTTCCTTCCAAATTAAATGGAAATATTTATAAATGGTAGAAAACTATATTAATCAATTATTTCTGTTATCCATATTAATAATAGTATTAACAATAATCATTTATAGATATTGATTGTTTATTCTACACTGTGTTATTATTTCTCACAACATTCCTATTAAGTACTTGCTCCCATAGCTCTAGTTTAATAATTGAAAAAACTAAGGACAGAGGCAGTTACATAAGTGAATTGTTCCAGGAAATACCAGTATCAAATGATGAAGTTGGGATGGGGTACAGGTCCCTAGGACTTTAAAGCCCATGCAATCAACTTTATTTTCTGTCAATCATCTTTTCTTCTCACTGCTAAAAGCCACTTACAGGTAAAGAACAGAGAACAGAAGAACATTACATAAGTTGTCAAATTGATATCCTCAGTTTATTTATTCTAGTCCCATTCAGAAGTACTGTATTTCAAAAGGCATAAGCAACCTTCAAATATGTCCTGCCTAACCAAAAGAAGTACAGTGTAATAATATGTGTTCAACCAAAATTTCTGAAAATGTATTATTAAAAAAGCTGAAAGATTTCAAAGTTATTATCACAAAAGGAATCATTTGAGAATGTTTGGAGGGCAGCAGAGGGGAGACTGGAGATGTTGGTAATAAACAAGGAAATATTTTAAAGACTTTTAATGCTATAAAATGGACAATTTGCACTTATGCCTTTACACAGTTTATACATTTAGTTGCTTTTGAATTGCTGAAAACTGTAATTACTTTTTACTTTGCTTAGTAATCGAAATTTTATTCAGTGCTCCAATTTCTCTTGTTTTTGAATTAAAATTATAACAATAAAGAACCTCCTACAGAGTGCATTTTAGTAAGCATGTAAAATATTCATTTTAATAAAAATTATAATGGTCTGGCAAAGATCTGAAGACAGTGGCTTAAATAAGACTGATTTTTTGGTGAGCAAAAGCTTGGTTGTACTAATATAAAATATGAAATTAAATAAAATATATCTTCATCTCAGCATTCAGACAAAAACCAGATATATATTATTAATTTTTTGAATTATTTTATCTCAGACTGACTAAATATTTACACCTGGATTAATGAAACACAACTAGGAGGGAGGCAGTTTGAAATCCTACCAGGTGTCAACACAGCCAATGTTTTGTTGTGCTTATATTTCAGCCAAATATCTCAGTCACTGCTATTTTGCTTTACAATTAATATTACTGTGAATACAAAACCTGAGGAAACCGTTTTCCAATTTAATCTTCTCTTTAGTAAAACTTCACATTTCAGCATTCATCAACTTCTCACTTTGTGACAAAGGATCCAGAGACAAAGAGAGGATCAGGATGAGATGAAATAGCTGAAAGTTGCAGACTTTATTCATTTTGAGAAGATAGAAACTCGAAGTATTTTGTAATAATTATGCTTTAAAATATATTTCTACTTTGTTTTCTGCTTCACTGAATTTAGGATGTAGCCATGTGCATGAAAAGATTGAAGGGAAAAAAACGAACTGAGAAAGACTAACTCATTGAAGAAATTATTCATTCAGACTTCATCGAAGACTGAGCAGAGATAATACATAGGTAATTAAAGATTCAGAATGTAACATATCCTTATTAGAGTGTTTTAAAAAATCTATTTAGACTTTTTCTTGTTAAATTGCCTAGGATGAATTTAAAATGATGGGAGCAGTAAAAATTAATTATAATTTAAGTGACCCTAAGCTATAAAAAATTAGAAAAGAACTGTCTTCTATTTTTATTTAGAATCTATCAAGTTTGAAAAAAATAAAAGATGATGGGCTATTATTATGGGAGCAGAAGAGGAGAAAAGAGCAAGCCCATTGTGGGATCTCTTGGAATGTCGGTAGGTCATTGTTAACCTTGTTGGCACCAACATGCCCCACACCTGAGTTAGGTGCTTTGTGTTCTGCACGAGATGGCCCAGGCTATCTTGTTCCTATAAGACATGTTATCTCTAGCTTCAGCTACCTGTCTGGGATATTAACAAGACTTTAAAGAAAAATAATCATTTTTAAACTAAAGTAATACATACATATGTTTTTTATAATGAAATCAAACATTTTCGAGGAGGTTTAAATGAAAAATTCTCTTAACATCCCATTAGTTCCTGATTCTACTCTTACCAGGGCAGGAAAACAATGCTAAGAAAAAATTTGAAAGTGTTTTAGAGCAAAAGTATTCTTAAAAGATAAATTGGGCCGCTCTGATAGCATAGCAGCAAGTCTGAATTAAGCAAGAACATTGCAAATTAAACCTGGGTGTTTGGTTCTTGGATATCAATTTGGGAGCAAAAGATCACGATTTGCAGCAGGCGGCTAAGGTAAAAACCACAGTGAAACAAGTTTTGGATCCTGAAGTAAATATCATCAACAAGATTTTGTAGAGACTATTTCTCCCTGTTAGAAATCACCAAACTAGGATAAATATTAATTCTCAGAATGTAGTGAATAAAGGGAACATTGAAAAAGATTAGGCCAGGCAGACAGGGGAGGCAGGAGGAAAAGGGTGAAGGCTCCAGGTAAGATTACACTGGTCACTGCAGCCAGGGTCACTAGCTGGGCGAGAGACAAATGTTTATAATCAGTGAGGGTACTCCTCCCTGGCAGCAGAGACTGATGCAGACAGCTGAATGACCTGGTATCCTTGGTGAAGTTAATAGAAAAAAATAATAAACAGAAAAAAAAAAATCACAGGAAGTATTTTGAAGTGAGTCAAGGTAGAAGTGAAAGTTAGGAAAACTGAGTCAGAATAAAATTAAGTCATTTTTTACAATGGTTAACACAGTAATAGAATAACCAGAGTTTAGCAACATGGAATTGAGCTCAAACTTTGGCTGTATCACTGACTATCTGACTGGCTTTCCGCAAGATACTGCCTTTCCCTTGCCTTCCTTGTTATCATATGCAAAACAGAGATCCTGATTCATTAAATGATCTTGGTTATTAAGTTGTCACATGCAATACACAGAAAAAATTGGGATAATATACAGATTTCACATAACTTAGCACACATCAAATATTCAATAAATGTTGAGAGAAAAACTTGCATATTTTCCTACCATATCAAGAAAATATCTGCCTCCTAGTAATATAATGCAATTCACGCATGATGACATATAGAGGAAAAACAAAAACCCACAGCTAATGACAAATAAATCTTAATGACAACAGCATTTAAGGTACAAACTTTGCCCATTGGAAGTGGCTTCACCCAGCATTGAGGATAGACAAGGCAGAAGACCAGACTTGTGAGGACAAATGTGAGATTAATGCCAGAAATCGTCATCCAGGCTAAGCCTGTGGTGATAGCCAATGTCATCAAAATGACCCCAAATTCATAAATAAGCACATGGGATTCCAGAGCGTCTTGTCGGAGTAGTAGAGAGCATTCTTATCACCCGATTTGCTTAAGGACTTAAGACCTTCTAGGTATATGTATTTCTTTTTATTTACTATCTACAAGTATATTTACTAACTGTAAGTGTCGAGATTAGAACGTAGAAAACCAATAGTAATGTGATTATTGTTTGAGATGAATGAAGATGATTTTTATTCAATAGCAGTGTAAGTAACTTCTGTCTGGAATAAAATTTAGCAGCAGATGTTATGGTTTATTGCCTTGAAAGACATTAATCAGTTTTGTAGCCCATTCTTTTGAATGACTAATCTATAAATCTGTTCCTTGATTCTCTTTTGAACTGGTCTTAATATCATATTGGCCTCTTTAGTTTTTGGTATGTTAAGTGAAACCTCTGGCATATATTTACCTTTCAGATTTGTATGAGAGTCTTGTTTTAACATATTTAGAATTATACTTAACCACAAAATTCTTTAAATCATAATGAAAAACACTTAGTGTGGATTACCACATGCATTTTTTAATATTACATTTCACCGTAAATACAAGTATGCATAATTAGGTACCTGCATATAACTCACTTCAGATGTTATTTTGGTCCTTTGTAATTAATTTCTCCATTTTCAAAGCCCTAGAGGTTGTTATTCAGGTACTGCTGAATTCCAAGAAAAACTTGGAATCTAAGAGGATTGGACCATAGTTTTGGTGGGCCTGCATCGTGATTGATTCTACTAAGGTTAGCAGACATTTACATTATTTTATTCCTTTTTGCTTACACTGTTGGTGCCTGACTTAAATGACAGGACACTACATCTTGACAAAAGCAGTAAGGTAAAAACACTTGACTACCCTACTAGCACTCCCTGTTTCAATATAGGAAGTGGAAGAGAGAGAGCAAGGGACACAGGCTCATCTATCACTTCAGGTTCCACCAGATCAGCAGCCTCAATGACCGCCTTCTCACACACACTCACATCACACTGTCACCATAGGGACTGAATGAAGACACTACTTAACGCAGCACTCTCTTACAGGTAGACATGCACGTTTTCCTGGGTAAATGATATTATATCCTTTAA
Organism: Lepilemur ruficaudatus; assembly: GCA_963574885.1. NCBI lineage: Eukaryota > Metazoa > Chordata > Mammalia > Primates > Lepilemuridae > Lepilemur > Lepilemur ruficaudatus. The sequence continues at coordinate 18,500 of CAUYRT010038392.1, forward strand.
CTTACAAAGTACTTGCAAGTTATTGCCTACAAATTGCTTATTATTTACAAATAAGTATTTAATGAGCTCTTATTATGTGCAAAGCATTCTATAGAATGTGTATCTGTGTGCTAAAAAGGAAATATAAGACGTAGTCCCTATAATGGAGGTGTTTACCATTTATACAAATATTAGTACCTAAGTGGCTCTGAAAATGTTTTGTGAATTTCTGAAGGCCCGAGTTATAAACAATAAATACTTACATTACTTTAGACTAACAGGTTTTCTTGACTTAACCCAGTAACTAAACCAGGATCTCACAGTATGATCACCAAAATCATCCTGTGAACAAACACATCAGCTAGGATACTAAAGAAAGGTGGAAAAAGAGAAGATGTTATCCTATTGAAGTACCTGTATTCTATCACCTTGGAGAAAACATTATTTTTTTCATAAAACTGTAAATGTTCTATCCCTACTGTATGTGTAATATGAAGACTAATAGATTTATAAGAGATTTTAAAAAATCAATAAACTACCAATAGCAAATATATATATACACATATGTATATACACATACATATTACATACCAGCTGAAGTTTCTATAAAAATATGAGTCATTTGAGGAAATTGTTTTATAAATTTTTTTAGTCCCAGACTGTATAAATGTAAGCTCTATATTAAAAATTTTAGTGGTGAGGGAGAGAAAATATAAAAGCACACACTGTCTCTTATTGTGCAAATCTGAAATTTTTATCATAGATGCATAATCTACTTACTGGTAAGAGAAATTACATTTGAATGAGAACATCAGAAACCTCATGTTTTTCTCTTTTTTGTCATAACTTTATTTCTCAGAGTGGCAACATCTATATAATACAGCAAATAATATTTTCCACCTACATGATTTCAGTGATTTTGAAAAATCTTAAAATCACAGGTGTGATTCGAGAATTCTTGATCAGTGGCTCTGCAAAGTCATATTTTTAAAACATCCTTACTGAAGTGTAATTGACATATGATAAACTATACATAATGTAATGTACCATTTGATAAGTTTAACATATATATACACATCTGAATCAATAACCACAATCAAGATAATGGACCTATCCAGCAATTGCAAATGTATAGTGAGGCCCCTTTGTAACCTTGTGCTCTCTGTGCCATGCCTCATCCATGGAAAACTACTAATTATCTTCCTCTCATTCCTTATTAGTTTGTATTTCCTAAACTTTTATAGAAATAGAATCATATATTAACCATATAAATTTTTTGGCTGATTTCTTTCAATCAGCATAATTATTTTGAGACTCATCCATTTCGTAATGTGCATCAACAGTGCATTCCTTTTTATTACTAAGAAGTATTCCATTGTGAGGATATACCACAGTTTGTTTATCCAATCATCTGTTCATCTAATGACAGGGCATGCAGTATGCTTCCTCCCATTACATGTCTTCTCTATTTATTCATCCTCTTGATACATTCTACCTAAATGAATGGCATCATTTTCAGAGCAATCACAACCACAAAAATGGTCTAATTTTCTCCATTTCCCATGTGTTAATTGGTCTTCATTACTGTATATTCACTTGGTATATAAACACAGGACTAGCACAGTAGTTGTGGGAGTGTGTTGGATATTTACTTATGTTTTGTCTCCATCTAACAAGTCCAGTTTTACTGGGCTCAAACAATGTTATTACAACCTGCATGATCTTCTTTATTAACTTTATCTGATCTGAGTCAATATGTGTTTTAAAGTCCTAGACTGTTCCTTCATTTTCCTCTGATCTGTAGTATTTTCCAAGAACTACCTAATTACATTAAAACCATTGGATTGATTGATATATGTGGGAAAACCCTATCATTAATATTATCTGAGAATATGTATAAGCATTCTTAGGTTTTATATATATACATGTATGTATATACATACTTACATATACATGTACATATAGCTATATGATTTTATATATATATGTGTGTATGTAAATCTATATCTGAGAAGTTGTTAAGGGCATGCTTTCTTCTTTAGATTGACTTCCATTATAAATCTTTGTCCTTTCCAAACATATAACATATTTTAAATATTTTGTAAAATCATTTTTTCCTTCAGATTAAACTACATTCTGCTTTCAGTCTATAATATTTTTCGGATTTGTTGTATAGAATAGTATTTGGGGGATGCCTAGATAATGATAAAATATGTTAAGAATGACTCTACAACTGATCTTGGCCAAAATCTGTCTCCTTTGATTTGTGATATAAATATCTACAATACTGTAGTCAGCAGATTTCTAAAATCTCTGTAGCAAACATATTGAGAAAATTGAGGCACACGTATAATATTATACAGCATGCTTTTACAGCATTATTTTTATTTTATTTTGAGACAGAGTCTCACTCTGTTGCCTGGGCTAGAGTGCTGTGGCATCAGCCTAGCTCATAGCAACCTCAAAACCCGGGCTCAAGCGATCCTCCTGCCTCAGCCTCCCAAGTAGCTGAGACTACAGGCATGCGCCACCATGCCTGGCTAATTTTTTCTATATATTTTTAGTTGTCCAGCTAATTTCTTTCTATTTTCAGTAGAGACGGGGGTCTTGCTCTTGCTCAGGTTGGTCTCGAGCTCGTGAGCTCAAATGATCCTCCTGCTTTGGACTCCCAGAGTGCTAGGATTACAGCGCACCTGGCCAGCAATAGAAGTTTTCAGTATCCCACCCTACTAAATACACTAATTCTACAAACATGGCCACTTACTGTTTTTGTTATCATTAATGTATTAATTTTCTTTATTTTTGTTTACATTTAAATTCCTATTTCCATATATTCAAACAAATTTACTTCAAGGTATTTTTATTGTCATACTGTAAAGTAAAATCTGCATAAAGGAATAAATTTTTCTTCATCTACTTATTCATTCATAAATCTTCATTAAATAATCCCAGAAATCTCTACAGGTTACATGACACTATTGAGTCTCTTGACAAAGGAAGACTGCCATATTAATTTTCATGAATGGGAACTACAACCAAATAAGATGGTACATAAAATACAACAGGTAAAGGGATATTATTAAAAATAAACTCATCTATGTGCAACTTGTGTAAAATACTGCTTTTTAAATACAGTGAAGCAATGTCAGATAGCTTGAAATTTCATATAATTAATAAATTTGTTTTATGATACCCTGGTATATCATTTATGTTTATCTCTGAAATAAATTATATTTTGAGTACATTTATACACAGGGAGTGTGGGAATTAGTAGAACAAAGGAATAATTTGATTTATTGACTTTACAAATTCTATTTTTAAGGTCAGAAATAAAGTACAAGGAAACATTCCCCTTTTTAAAAATTCAATCTTTCTTATCGGTTAAAAAACCAATTTTACACATAGAATTCATTTTTATTATTAAGGTAGACATTTAATACATAAATAAAAGTTAAAAAATGTTCTTTTGATGAACTAATACACTGTACCTAAAATAATACAAAAATATATGCCTATATGTATTAATTTATATAAGAAATACTAATTAAATGCCTAATAAGTACCAGCTCCTTTAGTATTTTCCCTTATCTAATCAACTCAAACTAGTAAACAGATATTTTTGCTCATATTTTGCTAAAAAGAAACCCAAGAATCAAAAATACTAAGTACCTTGTTTGGGTGGCCAGAAATATTAACTAGCAAAGTTGAGAACAAAACTCTTATTTATTTGATTTCATAGATTTGTTCTTTCCATTACACTACTTCCTTCACAGCATGTCAAACTTATTGGTAGATAGATGATAGATTATAGATATCAGGAATTGTAATTTTTGCTAGGAAGACTCATAATAACAAGACTGAAATTCTGCTCTTCTATAGTTCATTAACTTCTTTGCTTTTTTGTCTCCTCCTCCTCTTTCTCTGACAGATACAGAGATGAACCCCAGCTTTACTGGGCTCCTTCTTTCCTGGCATGAGCTATAGATAATTCCTTGTTAATGTCATAGCCTTATAGTGTTTAGATAATGCTTGTGGTAGCAAATTAAATGATAATTTAATAATGTGGCAAAATTCATTAGAGGGGAAATTGAGTCCTTAAATAATTTTGTACATAACAAAACCTACTTACAGAATTGGAGAAAATATTCACATGCTAAACATCCAATAAAGAGCTGATAACTAGAATCTATATAGAACTCAGGAAAATCAGCAAAAAAAAAATCAAACAACCCCATTAAAAAGTGGACAAAGGACATGAACAGAAACTTTTCAAAAGAAGACAGGCTAATGGCCAACAATCATATGGAAAAATGCTCAATATCTCTAATCATCAGGGAAATGCAAATCAAAACCACAATGAGATACCACTTAACTCAGGTAAGAATGGCTTTTATCAAAAAGTCCCAAAACAACACATGCTGATGTGGATATGGAGAGATAGGAACAC
>CAUYRT010038394.1:0-32840 GCA_963574885.1 Lepilemur ruficaudatus
GATCACAGTTCTGTGTTTCTTGTTGCACTGTGTTTAAAAATAGTTGTTTATGGGCTGGACATGGTGTAATCCTAGCACTTTGGGGAACCAAGATGGGAGAATTGCTCGAGGTCAGGAGTTCAAGACCAACCTAAGCAAAAAAGACCCCATCTCTACAAAAAATACAAAATCAGATGGGTGTGGTGATGTACACCTGTAGTCCGAGGTACTAGGGAGGCTGAGGCAGGAGTATTGCTTGAGCCCAGGAGTTAGAGATTGCAATAGGGTATGATGACACCACTGCACTCTAGCCAGGGCAACAGAGCAAGACTTTGTCTCAAAAAAAAAAAGCATTTAATGTAAGAATGAATGTAGGGTTAACATACTTATGATGTTGAAACCACTTAAATCTTAAGATTTTACATATAGGACAAAGTCAATTCCTTTCTATATTATATATACAAAACAGAAAAGTGTTCTTTTCAATGTCTTATTTCTGGGAAAAACAGCCCAGATGGCGAGTAATAACTTGAGCTAACTTAGTTCTTGGAATGAGAGAGATGTACAGAAATATACAATGAGGAAAGGGAATGAGATTCATAATAAGAAATAAAGTATTAAAGGGCAATAGTACTGACCTTTAAACAGACAGCAGTAATGGAGCTATGCTTAGGACAACAAAGCTACAGGATTAAATTAAGTCTCTATTGAGAGGGGATGTTCTGCAGTGACAGTTAGCTAACAAGCAAGGTTTGATATGCTTCATCTACATCAGAGCAGTTAGAGGCCTTGGCTCAGAGTAGAGAACATAGAGCTAAAAATGACCTTATCTACTTTTGCTTTCTTAGACCTATATACTATACATCAATGTAGTTGCTGAAATATTTACAAACACATAAAAAAAGTATTGATCTGTTATATTGTTCAGAATCATGAATGATTTTCCTTTCTTACTTTGAAATTTTTTATTGCAAAATATTAAGGGGGTACAAATGTTTTTGTTACATAAATACCTTTTATAATGATTAAGTCAGGGTTCTTAGTGTGCTCATCACCTGAATAGTATTCACAGTACCCAATAAGTAGGCTGTTACCCCTCCCCAATGATATTCCTTTAAAATTTTCTATTCCTGACAGTATTTTATCCTATAAAGTATTTTTAAAGCATTTACTATATATTCATTAAAAATATATACTTATTCCTATTTTAAGAAACATGAATTGGAAAAAAGTTCTTAATAGTAAGATTAGCAATAAAATATTAGTTCAGACCTACCACTAACTTTTTTGTTTTGTTTTTTGTTGAAAGGAGATTTTAGAAGGCCAATATTGCTAAACATTATTATTTTTAAAAGGAGAAATTGTGAATGAAATATTTTAAATCAAACACCTTCAAGAATGGTTAAAGGACAGGCGACATAAGAGCAATCTCTTTAAGTATAGTGCAGAGGCTTTATCACTACAGATAAACTTATTTTATTCAGAGGCAGGAAATTTGCCTGTGGGATGTCTCTATTACTCAGATTAGAGCTTTGAGGATGGGGTTCAAAATTTTAAGGAATAAGAAAGGAATGAGAAACCATAAGAGCTGCTATTTAATAAGTGGAAGGAAAAAAAAGTATCCTGAATCTCTTGCTTAGAATAGGAAGCATGTTTCAAACTATCTGCCTTAGAACCATGCCACCCAACAGCTATATATATATATAGAAAAAAAAATACACACAAATACCAATTTAAAAAGAGTAAATTTAAATTAAAGCTCTGCCTGGGCAAACCACTGTTAAAGAGCCATTAGTTTTCTCAATTATTTTTCTTTATAATTATTTGTCTACTCCTTAATAAAATCCTATCAGGAAAAAAATAAGTAAATTATTTTTAAAGTGTTTAAGCAAAAAGTCAAAAAAAACAGGGAAATTTAAAAATAGGTAAAGGTGACAAAAAATATTAGAAAAATAAAAGACACTTAAGGGAGAAGATGACACAATTCTTTAAAGAACGCTGAGCAGGCCATAATTCCCATTTGTCTTACCTCCCATAAGGAGTCAACAGGTACAACCAAACGTAGATCCACCCACATCCCAACCACCCCCACCCACCCACTCCCACCACGGGCAAAAAAAAAGTGGTCTGAATCACTTGAACCAATCAGCTTCAAGCAAGCTTTTATTTAAGGTCATTGTTACCTTAAAAGCAGCAGGTATGCCTACTGAGTACAATACTCAATAATAAGAAACCATCCTTTTGAACCTTGTTTCTAACATCCTTCTTCCCCATCACCATTGTTTTTAACATAGCAAGAGCTTACCTATCTCTTTAAGTGTTCACAGCCAGATTGAGATCATCACTTTCCACATAAAATTCAAGAAAACGTCTGTTCTTTGAAATCGTAGCATAGCTAAACAGCATTTTAGAGCTATCGCGAAACTGCAAATCAATACAATATAATCCCACTTCTGTTTTTAAAAAATTATACGTGTGTATGTACAAAGGGAAAGACAGAGAGATCTAGCATAACAACACCAAACTGCTAACAAGTGGGCTATTTCGGACATAAAGTATAGAGGCAACAGAAGCTAACTTTATAAGTTTCTATAGTGTTGAATTTTACATTGAGCACACGTTGATGTATTATATATCATATATATAATAACCATATTTTTTCTTTAAAAAAAATTTAGACAAGCAAACACATTTCATCCAGAAAAGAAAATGCAACCCAAAATTGCTTAAGTCTCTCTCTTTCTCTCTCTCTCTTCACACACACACACACACACACACACACACACACACACACACACACACCCCTTCAAAGATAATACTTTATAATTGGGATTAATCCTGAAATTACATTAATTTATCTTCACATTAAATATGGTCTTCCCTTAAGAAGAGCATAACCTTAATGTGTTAGAATTATTCTACCAGAGTAATTTAAAAGTCTGAATTATAAAATGAATTTAAAAACATTTTCCTTCAGATACATAATAGTAATAGCAAGTAAATTAATATATTTGTAATGAGTAAGTATCTGTAATTTAAAAATTATTTAGATGAAATGCATACTGCTAAAGTAGTTATAGTCATGTTAAAAACAGAGCATTCTTGGTCAGCTAAACATCGCCCCAAACCCCATTCCTCCGTAAGTTTAACTTTGATTATCTTGTGACATTCCTTGCAAGCTGGTAAAGAAAATGGTGAACTTGAGCTCAGTCCTCTATGTAAGCTACTAATTTCAGAATCAATAGGTACAACGAGATTTTATTATATAGTTCTCAATAAAATCTTATGCTGGTACTGTACCTCAAGGTTATTCACTTTTACTTCCCATAATTTTGGAATATTAAATATCTGTCCAAACAGCAAGGGACATCTTAAATGAGTAAATGTTTTCTTCACTCTCTCTGGGCCAATTTCCTTCTCAACCCACTGACAGCTGGCACCCATCCCTGTAATTTCACTGCAGCTACACACACAAAGATCATTCATCGCCAAATTTAATGCTTACTTTGCCACTCCCTCCTTCAAAGACTCTCCTAAACTTCTAGTCCTTCCATTGCTTTTACTAATCTTTTGATTCTTTCACTAGCTTTGCTCTTTGTCTCAGGGTTTCATTTCTAGTAGAGCTGCTTCCCTTCCTCTCACTCTCAACTACCACCTTCATGCAGGTACTCTTTATTCATATCAGCAGTCTAGAACTTTCTCCTGCATTCAAAAACCACATATCTAATGGCCTACAGCAGAATTTCAGAAACTTCAGGATGCATAAGTATCATCTGGAGCAGCAGTCCCCAACCTTTTTGGCACCAGGGACCAGTTTCACGTAAGACAATTTTTCCAGGGGAGTGGGGGGATTTGGGGAGGGAGGCAGAGCTCAGCAGCGATGCTAGTGATAGGGTGCTGTGCCTGCTGCTCACCTCCTGCTGTATGGTTCCAGTTCCTAAGTTTCATGGAACACAATTTTTCCATGCATGGGGTCAGGTAGGCAGAGCTCTGCGGCCCGGTCCCCAATAGGCCATGGACGGGTGCCAGTCCATGGCCCTGGGTTTGGGGACCTTAGATCTGGAGGGCTTGTTCCAGAACAGATTTCTGAGACCGATCCCCAAAGTTTCTGATTCTGTAGGGCTGCAGTAGAGCCCAAGAATCTGCATTTCTAATAAGTTCCCAGGTGACACACGGTTTAAGAACCATTGGCCTACATGAATCCCCCCTTGGATGAGCCACTGGTACCTTAATTTCAACATGACCTAACTTGTCTCCCAGAATCTATCCACATCACCCTCCAAACCATTCTTCACACAGCATCCACAGCGATCATCCTAAACCTGGTCATTTCACTCCATTGTTTAAAATTCTCTAATGGTTTCCAAGAGATCTTAAGACAAAAATCAAAATTCTTAACATGCTCTCAGGAGCCACAACATGATCCAGTCCCTGCCTCCAGTACCACATTGCTATCTCTCTCATTTTTTTTTTTTAACACTCCAGTCATAGTGGACTTTTTCAGTTCCTAGCAAAGGCCAAGTTCCTTGCTATTCCAAGATCTTTAAACAAGATGTTCTGCCAGAAATATTCCTTTTTCCCTCAGCTTGTCACCTTCTTTGGCTCCCCTCCCCCACTAGGTCAGCAAATTCTTATATCACCCTATATTTTTTCCTCTGAGCACTTTTCACAATAGCGATTACATAGCAAACTGTGCAATTAGTGGTTTACTGTCTGTTCCCTCTCCCTCCCCCACACATAAGCTCAAGAGGTCAGAGAGCACATCTGTTCTAGCTCCTAATGAATTTTCAGCCCCTTGCATAATGACTTATACTCAAATCTGGGAATTAATGGTCTTGTGACATTAAATTATTCTGGAACCTTAAAGGGAAAAAGTATTAAAAAGGTGCTAGAGGCATTTTTCAGTACCCTTTGTTACAAATGAGGACACTTCATTAAACTCTACCATCTGGGAGTTTAAATCAAGAAAAATAATACCTTAGAAAGATAAAATGAAATCTTTATATCACAAGTTCCTCTGCAAGAAGATATATATATATTATTTTTATTATCTGCACCAAGTATAGCACTAATATCCAAAAGCTATCAGTCATATATAATGCAGCCTATGATAATTTTTGCAAAAAAATTTAACTTAGATTATAAGCCTGCATCAAAGAGTACACTACAATGGGGTAGAATCAAACCACAAATTACATAATAAATATTAATATAACCAAGAATTAAATTATCATGCAAACATTGTTTTATACATTCTGTTCGTCTTTAAAATGGAAAGAATAATTCTTTCAACATTTTTCTCTACAGCACAGTGTTAAATCAGCATAGCACAAACCTTAGCGGGAAACAGAACAGGTATAACAAACTTAGGTTTAGCAAACAGGTATAGCAACTTAATATAGCAAAATTTATATACAAACAAAGATGACCACCATTCATAGTAATCACTTTTAGAAACTATTTCAAGTTGCCATGCCACAAAACAATTTTAGCTACCTTATAAATGACACAAGAAAAAGAGGTCTCATCCCTTTGGTCACTTCTTATTTTTAACTAAAAATGGCATTTATCATTGTATGCATGAGACTTGGTTCAGAATGACTTCTTGCTTTTTCCAAATACCAAATCCATTCTCAAAAGATGTAACCATAGAATGTAGGTTAAAAGAATGAGGTTAAAGACACTAAAGAAATGTCAAAAGAATAGTTCCAAAAGTGTTTTTTGAACCACAGTGATATTACTGAAATAAATTCAAGATAATTTTAAACATACTGATCATCTCTTAGATACAAAAGTTCTAGTATGTTAATTTAAAAACTGGTCATATTTCTACTTTGTGAACAACTTATAGACAGGCCTGATATCTGACTTCTGATTTTCCTGAGTGACAGATGCTATAATGCAAAATCGTATTTATTATAAAGTACAGAATAAGAAATGGAACAAATTTTCAGAATAAAATCTGGTAGTCTAATAATAACATGGCTTGGGGAGGCAGTATGGTATACTAAAAAAGAACACAGCTATAGAATGAAATAGACTAAGGTTCAACTTCTCATTTGGCCCCTTAGTGGCTACATGACTGAGCATGTTACTTAAACGTGGAGTCTGTAAAAATAGGAATAATTCCATCTGTGAAATGGTAATAATATAATCTATTTCAGAGCTATTATAAGGATCATATGAAATAATATATTACCTGATTGGAATTCTAGCCCCTAGTATCTTCAAGGAATCCACCCTCAAAAGAACCTAAAAGGCTATCTGTTCCCAATTCTCCATTTTACTAAGACCCAGAAAGAGTAAGTGGCTTGCCAAGGTCACACAGTGACTTAATAGGAAAGATAATACTTCTGGCAGGTTTCTTATTTTCCCAGTGCTACCGGGAAATCAGTTGATGTTTGTAATGGTAGGTTGCACCAGCCTGTGACAGAGGGTCTCAAAGAGTAACTCAAGGCCACTTAAGGATAATGCTGGCAAATATGATACTGGCAACCATATATTAATCATTTAGTCGTATATATTAAATGTCATTGTTTTTAAAGTTAGAAATATTAAATTATAGCTAAAACTCCCCGGATTCTACACCTATTTTTACTGTTTTCCTGAAAGGTTATTTTCTAAGGAAAATTATGAACCTGGTTTTGAATTAAGATACTGGAAAAAATAAGTATGTTTCTCATTTTATTATATTAAGTACATATAGTAAACCAAAAGAGTTATCCAGTTTCCTACAAGTAAAAATTCATACTCATACTTAAACTGATGTTCATTATTAAAGACCACAGCTTGAAATACAAGACCTAAAGTTAATTCAAGACAGTCTCAAGAAATTTTATGACTGGTATTCAATATCAAAAGCAATTTCTTCATATTTTGATACAGATTAGGAATGGCTTTCTATCTTGGGTACAAAAGAAAAATGAGTTTCTGAGTGCCTAACTCTGACCTAGATGCTTCTGGGTTTTGAATTCTACATATAAATTACCACAACCAAAGTACTCATCATCTCTAATTTATAATGTAAGTAACCAAGACACTTAATTACACTTCTTTGTGCCAATTCAAAAAGACCTATAAGAATCAACACAATTTTTAGTGCTTGAATTAAGAATAACTACCAAAAAATAAGAAACTATAGAGATAACTCATATATTGAAAGCCTATTCCTTTTTTTGTTTTTAAGACAGAGTCTCACTCTCTTGCCAGGGCTAGAGTGCCGTGGCATCAGCCTAGCTCACAGCAACCTCAAACTCCTAGGCTCAAGCGATCCTCCTGCCTCAGCCTCCTGAGTAGCTGGGACTATGGCATGTGCCATCATGCCCGGCTAATTTTTTATATATATATTTTTAGTTGGCCAATTAGTTTCTATTTTTAGTATAAAACTTGCTCAGGGCTGGTTTCGAACTCCTGACCTTGAGCAATCCGCCCGCCTCAGCCTCCAAGATGAAAGCCTATTCCTAAAAGAAAACTCTGATCAACATGACAATGAAAAAGATTTTAGTGAATATTTTAAAAATCATATACAGTTGACGATTAAACAATACGGATTTGAACATGTGTCCACTTGTATATGGATTTTTTTCAACCAAACAAGGATGAAAAATAGAGTATTCATGAAATACAAAACCTGCATATAACGAGGACCAACTTTTTGTGTACACAGGTTCCACTGCAGGACTTGAGCATGTGTGGATTTTGGTATACACAAGGGTCCTGGAACCAATACCCTTCCACCTCAACTGCCTCCACCCCGGCCCCTGCTTATAACAAGAAATGATTGTATTTTCTGCATTTATTTAAAATAAAAATGTGTCTTATAGTCACAAAAATGTATCAATGGTTAACTTCAGTTGATGAGTTTGAGGAGGCTAATTACTAGTATTGTAAATTATGAAGAGGCCCCCAAAATATAAATAAACAAGATCTTGCTAGTTAAAAAGCTAAATAAGTTAAGTAATCAACCTCTTAAATGAATCTCTGTTTTTACAGAAGAAGTATTCCTCAATAATGACAGGGTATTTTCTTTTTAATTACTACAAAATCATAAATTCTTGGGAAAATAGTAAGAGCCATAATTTCCCAAATAATCACACTTTTGAAAATACTCAAAGTATCATGCTGAAGATTCTATTTTTTAACAGTATTAAGATATCATTGCTGGGAACGGCGGCTCACGCCTGTAATCCTAGCCCTTTGGGACACTGAGGTGGTAGGATTGCTTGGGGCCAGGAGTTCAAGACCAGCCTGGGCAACATCGCGAGACAGTCTCTAAAAAAATTTTTTTTTTAAATTAGCTGGCCATGATAGTGCACACCCGCAGTCCTAGCCACTCAGGAGACTGAGGTGGGAGGATCCCTTGACCCCAGTTTGAGGCTGCAGTAAACTATGATAGTGCCATTGCACTTTGGTCTAGGCTACAAAGGAAGACCCTGTCACAGGGGAAAAAAAGAAAAAGAAAAGATATAATTGACATATAAAGATTGTATGTATTTAAAGTATATAGCTTGATGTTTGAAAATTCTATTTAAAATTTCAGGAACAGAGAAAAGATTATCAAAGTTATAATAAAAGCAATAAAGGATTCAGTCAGTCAAGAAGGAAAATTAATCATGACAACAGATATCTGAAAGGGAAAATGCTTAGAATACATGCAAAAGGTAAAGCAATAGACATGTAACTACTATGTAATCCAACCTCTGGATTCTAAAATCTCTGGGTTCCAAGAGTTTCACAGAATACAGAGAAAGTTCATAAATTAATCAGTAATCAGTCCACTACATTAGGTGATATTTATAACCTTGACTTCCTGTACATTAATTAGAAAAACTGAAAGAGCCAATTTATTTTCTAAGCTACTTTAAAAATTCAAAGAAGTACAGTATTTACTATGCAGGTTTTATAATACTTTATATAATCAGGCCAAATCTGGGGGTTTAAACCTTCCAAATCAGAACTGCTGACAGGATTTTCAACTTCAAAGCAGTCAGCATTTTTAAAATCTGGATTGTAAAAACTTCTGATTGCAGGAGAATTATAACTCCAATTATAAAAGACACACATTCCAATAGTCAAAACCACAGCTGTAGAATAACTAACTTCAAAGTCTCAGAAGAGAAGAATTAAACAAGATTAAAAGGCAAATGCAGGGACATCACAGAAGAGGAGGAAAAGAAATGGATACTTTTAAACTTATTTACCCAGGTTAATTTGCAATACTATTCTAAGCTCAATCAATACGAAGCATGAAGATTACAAAAAGGAGGCTGAAAAAGGAAAAAGAAAATAAGTGAAAAAAAAGTTTAAAACAATGCTGGGAAATTTTTATGAGCATAAACTGAAAGAACCAAATGAAAATTAAGTCCTTCAATGAACTCACTAGGCAATCTAAGTTAATTCAACATTTAAAGTACCAAAGATAATATGGTAGAGAAGGAAAAGAATTAATAATAGAGGAAAAATATCAACTACTGAACCAAGGTAGCTGTCATACTGAAGGCAAAGGAGTTAATGAAAAAGAATGATAAGACCCCACCTGTCTGGATATAGTTGAGAAACAGAACTTAAGTAAAGGCTTCTGGATAATCAAAATGGCAGAAAAGTCATGTGCTTAAAGCTGAAATACCATTCTCTGGAGCAAAATCACTATTTTATGCACAATTCTAAATGGTCTCATTCAGTTTCCAAGTAGCAAACCAGAAATGGCAGGAGAATCATAATGACATGTGTCAGTGAGGTAGATGACAACAAAAGACGAAAGAGAAAAAACTAAGAAGCAAATAACAATTCAAAGAGTTCAAGTTTGAGGACCAACTGGCATAAATACATGAACACCTATTAAAATCATTAGTGATGGCACATAACTATATTTTAACACTGTATCATGATCATCATAATTTCTATGGATAACTCTGAGCAAAAAAAGTTCCATAGGTTCTGTACCTCCTGTTTAAAGAGCTAGTAAAAGGCTTCTAATATGAGATTGTATACTAATATAAATTTTCCCTTCATTACTCCAGATACCCCACTGAAATAAAAACAATTCATACAGAAAGAAACAAAACCATAAGAGGAAAGAAATTAAAACTGAGGACAGATATAGAGACAAAATCCAACATTATTTCTGAAAGATGAAAGCATATGTGAGATAGATAAAATAAGCAGAGAAAGCCACAGTCTCCTTATACCCTTTAATAGTGATACAGATGAGTGGGACTCAATATGTCTAACAGGACCCCCAGAGAAGCATGATTGTAAATGGTACAGCACGGGATGGAAATAAATAGTAGGGCTAAAAATAGGAGAAGTATTACTTGACTGACTGTGTAAGGGACAATTAGATCTCCTATCCCCCATCTCCAAGGAATATCTAAAACAACTGACATTTGCCCCCAGGCAAAAAGACAAGTCAGCTTTTCTCTAAAGAAAGCGAATGACTATCTAGTGGGGATGCTGGCACAGAGTAAACCCTTCTTATCCAGCATTTAAAGGGTCCGCAGCCTGGCAGCTAGTTCCCCTCCCTCTTACCCTAAAACAATGCCTGCCAAAGGACAGACTACTCCATACTGCATTCCTAGTCAAAGAAAAAACCTAATAGGGAAAATAGTCCAAGGGGCGGAGAAGCAGGGAGACCCATTCCTTCTTTCTCAGCCATGAATGGACAACCAAGAATAATTACCAGATATATTAACATAAGGAAAACTAAGTATAAAAAAATAATGATTACTAAAACAAACATAAAAACTAACCAGAGCGGGAAGGGAAATAATTTATGAGAATACACAAGATATCTCTTAAAAATCTACTTTACACATTCTGAGACTCAAGATGATATTACAACATAAGAACGGTAGGAAAAGACAAAAAGAACAAAATTTATAGATCACCCCCAGAAAAATCAGCCAAAAGATAAAAGGAGAAACAAACATCCTAAACAGAGAGCAAAGAGAATCACAAAATATGAAACTAAAGATCAGACAAAGAAGAACAATCCAAGAGAGAAAACATCTGCCTACTAAGGAGCAAACAAGAAAGTGAAGAGAGGAAATTATATAAGAAATAATAGAAGAGAATTTCCTAGACTTGGAAAAAGAATCTGATTCAGACTATAAGGGCAATTGAGTGCCTAAAACAAGTACCCAAAACAAAACAAAAATGACCCATATGCCTCATTATGACTTTGCATCAGAAGATACAACAAAGAAGATCCTAAAAGCTTTGAGACAGAAAAATAAATCACCTTGAAAGAATAGTGAAGCACAAGACCCGAAGAACGGGCCCACTTGTACTCGCCATCAAATTGGTATTGATTGATTGACACTATGGTGCTTAAATGGTGGTAGTGTGTTCACTGGGGATTTTGGGGGTGGGGGTGGACCCACATCCAGGGATGTAGTGAGCACAGTGAAGGGGAGGGGCATGCTTGAAGTGTATTTGGAGATTGGTATTAGGGGTCTCAATGGGGGGTGGAAAATCCTCTAAAACTGATTTATGTGAACAGCTGTACAACTTGGTAAATTTACTAATAACCATTTAACTGTACACTTAAAATGGAGTAAAGACATTATATGTAAATTACACTTCAAAAAAAAAATAGAACTTCATGTACAAAAAAAAAAAAAGAATAGTGAAGCAGACTACGTGAAGTTGACTTCTCATCAACATTCCCTGAATGTCACAAGACAATGGAGCAATGCTTTCAGAGTGCTAAATGAAAATTATTTGTAACCAGCAATATTGTACCCAACCAAACTATCAGTCGAACATGAAAACAGAATGCAAACATTTTTGTTCATAGAAGAATTCAGAAAGTTTGCCTTTCATACATACTTTTTAAAGAACTTACTTGAGGATATACTCCAACAAAAATATTGAGTAGATCAAGAAAAAACGGAAGATAATGTATAATGGAATGGATCCAATTCAAAAGTACAGTGAAAAGAAGTTACAGGAAGAGACTTAAAAGGCAACCAGTCCAAACTGAGGCAGGGTTCCAGAGAACCAGATAAACAGAGAACACAGAAAAATAGGTAGTATGCTGGAGAGTTAAGATGTAGAGAGTTAGGATATAAGGGAGACTATGATTATGATAGAGGCATATAGTATAAGGGGCAATTAAAAACACCAAGAAAAACAGGAAATTCTATCAAATTTTTTTTTTAATTCCATGGTCAGATTTTGGTCAGCCAAATTTTTTTTTTTAATTCAGTGGTCAGAAATGACAAAATAAATAAAATAAAATCCACTGGTCCTTCATATTATCAACATTTTTCTTCTTGTGGCCCAGGGACTGCCTAAAGGATCTATAGAAAAGGAATCATAATGTGAGCATACCACCTGGCCCAGCATTAAATAATATTGACATAGTCATAACAGCAACACTATTTACTGGTTTTCATCATTCAGAGACAATCTATGGACATGAAAGCTGAGGTCACAGGGGAAAAAATGTTTTTATCTAAGCAATAAAAAGTGTAGTTGCCTGTTTAGAATGAGAAGAAAAAAGAAAAAAACTGAAAACTCAGGTAATGTCAAAAGTTGATAAAGAGAACTCTGAATCAACATTCAGTAGAAACTAGGATGTTTTATAAAAACATAGCTTCTTTTGTTGCGTATACATAAACAAATCCTTCCTACGAACCCCACCCATCCTCTAAGAGAGGAAAAAGTCCTTCAATTAAAGATGATAGTTTCTTTCCATTAAAAATAATTTCTTTCAATCTTTAAGGCAGTGGTTCTCTACTGAGGGTGACCTTGCCAAGGGGACATTTGGCAATGTTGTGAGATATTTTTCGTTGTCACAATTAGGGGAAGTGCTACTGGCATCTAGTGGGTAAAGGCCAGGGATACTTCTATTCATTCTACAATGTACAGGAACTCACAATAATCATCCAGCGCAAAATATCAACAGGGCCAAACTGAGAAACCTTGCTTTAAGGGAATTCTTCAGACTTTATAGTTTCTTACTGTTCCTCATTCTTATGATGTTGAGTAGGCATAAGATAACGTTTTCATGGGCATAGAGCATTAAAATTAGTCTGAATATAGACCACGGACTACGCTCAGGATCCTCACTGGCCTCTCAGGTTTGGCCATTGGCTCTTATAGAGTCATATGGCACATGCTGAAAAGTACCTTGGAAAAGTATCCAGGGGATCTCCTAACTTGAGCCCACCTACCTCAGCTCCTGTTAGTACAGGTCTTCTGAATACCTTTTGTATTCAGTCCCTCACTTATAGTTAAACACTAGCTGCTTAATAAATAAAATAAAAAATTTTAGTAGCTTTATTTAATTAAAATTTCTCATTAAAATTACAGTCCATTGGGGGTATTCCTGTTTGGTCACAGCTTCTTTCCACATGGTAATTTTAGGAACTTTAGATCTTTCCAATCTATGCTCTATCACCCCTTGAGAGCCCCAGCCTCTGCATCTGGCCTGTGGATTAGAAAAGAGAAATAACACCCACTTTTCTGCCACCTCAACCCAGAAGTGACAACCACTCATATTCCCCTGACAAAAACAGTCGCAAACAAGAGGGAGCACAAATTTTGGTGGGCATTGAACTTAATCTGCCAAAGTTGCCCTTCCTATAACCTCTATCTACTTTATAGTCCCTCCCTGCACAATGACAGCCTCATGACAGGCTTGCTGGCTCTCATTCTGCTAACTTCTATTTCCTTCACTAAGCACATGTGAGAACTTCAAGATCTCCTTCATACCACATAAGAACCATAGGGAAACTCACAAGGTGCTATCTCTAGCCCTCTCTTTGCCTGAGTACACCATTTTCTTCCCCTGTGGCCACTCTATGTCAACATAGGGCCAGGTACAGGGCAATAAACTAGTAAGTGGCTATGCTATTTCTAAACTTAAGCAGTCTGACTCCAAAGATTGCGCTATTCTACCTCTCTAGATTTCTAAAATAATAGGTGATAACAGAGTCCTTCCGTTGCTACCAACGAATATTTGTAAAGCACCCACATCTTGCAAAACAGCCTAGGAACTATTACAGACTCCAAACTATGATACACAGCGCTGTTTTTCTTTGCTTCTGGATTGCTGATCTTAAATGTTATTATAATGTTATCTTAAATATTATAACATTTAAGATAGTAAATACATAAAAATATGATATTAAATGTAAGATAACATGTTATCTTAAATGTTATTATAATCACAATAATATGCTAGATTATATACTAACCAAGGCTAGTCTCCAGAAGTCCCTCACCCTACTCTCCACTTGAACTGTGTATCTGTGCCCTACTGTCAAGGCACCCAACCTCATTACTCTTGCCCAGTAATATCAAGTAATGCTACTTAGACTGAATTGCTCTCTCCCCAAATATACTTCTACTCCATGAAAATATACCTACACGGATACCATAATTTCCACACAGGCCTGAGCCTTCTTTGTCAGAAACTATGTAATCTGATAAACTACTCCTGCTAATATGCAGGCATTTGGCAGCCAAAAAACAAGTTACTTTAATGGTGGTCATTTCAATAGGACAGATTAGATTTAGTCCCTCAAATATCACTATATAAAATCCATCCACACCAGTTCTGTGTAAGTCTCATTTTTTTTTAGTTTTAATGGTAACAAGTCAGCTTAAAATACTATGTCTACTATGTTCTTTTATTTCCAATTAGTCTGAAAATTCCCAGTAAGAAAATGGCAACTGAATGAATAATAAAACAAGTATTTGCTTTATTCCAAGTATTTTTAAGATTTACAAATAGGATGTCAGTCAAATACAAGTAAAATGGAAGAAAACTGAGGCTACATTCAGTCTTATTACAAAGTAAAGTGTACTTTTAATTAAATCACACAATAAAAACAGACTTAGGAAAATCATAACATCAAGGCCTGTCCTAAGGGACAAGTGCAAATAAAATATACAAGGCAGTATAATACAATGGTTAAACAGGCTCCGAAGCCAGAGATCGGGTTAAACCTCAAGTTCGAATCCTTTTAGTATGCTCCACCATCTACTACTTAACCTCTCTGTCTCTCAGGTTTAGTTCAAATCCTGGCTTCATCATCATCTTTACTTGTCTCAGGTTTAAAAAAAAGAAAATAGCCTGATTTTGGGGGGATCATTCTGAAGAATATATGTGAAGACATGTGTCAAGTACTTCTAGAGTAGTACAGTACCTGGTATATAGTTAGCAGTCAACACATATTAGCTATTATTATCATGATAACCATTCCTACTAAGACACCTTCAGGAGTTACAACAATCTCCCTCTGAATCTATCAAGTTTTTATAACAATCCTAAATCAAAAAGCTTCCCTTTTTTATCTGAAAAGAGCCTTCAAGTTCTAAAACCATTTCCTCTTTAAGTTTTTTGTGACAATGGAAGTTGGTGGGTAATTGGCTTCTTTACCATTTGAAGACAAGATTCTTCTTAGTCTTTTTATAATAAAACTCCCTTGCCAATATTATACAAAGGACAGACTGCTCCACGGATCACAAACACTACAACGAGTTCACAAAGTATAACGAAATTTTGAGATTCATAAAAGAACAAACACCTACTGGAGCAAAAAGCTTAGATAAAAAATGATGCAGAAGTCTGCTCAAAAAATATTGAATTCTATAAAAAGTCTCACAAGGTAGTGATCTTCGTGGTTTATAACATTCAGACGATTTTTTGATAAATTTTTTCTTAACTGCAAAACCCCTTATTTCTTCATAACAATAGATAAATGGCATGACAGACAAAGACAGTTTCTTCAAAAACAAATTGTGTAGAGAAGAAAACCTAAAGGATCAGATTTTCAGCCATACATATCCCTTACTTAAAGTTTTAAAAATTTGAGGCACCTAGCATTCCTTGTGGTCTGTAACATTAAGAAGTAATACAATTAAGCCTCATTTCTATCAGAAAACATTACACTGAAAGAAAACTACCCATCTAAACTTTTGATTCTGATAAATTCAAAGGTAATACTATGGCTCAGTTAGGTGGGTCAGGTAAATACTAGAGTTCCTGTTAAATGAACCAAAATATTTTTTAAAAATCTACAGACAGAAGAATTCTTTTAAATAATTTTATATTTGTTGAAGTCCTCCTATGTGTTAGATATTGAGGTAGCTACTTTCACACACATTATATAATTTCACTCTCCCAACAACCATATGGGGTAAGGATTATCGTCCTCATTTTACAAATGAGAAAACTAAGGCCCAGTGATTTGCCCGTAGACACACTGCTTGTAGAAGATGAAGTTAGAAACCCAATTCAAATTTTCTGACCCCCAGAGTTCAATGCTCTTGCTTTCATTGCATCATCACTTTCAAATTTTAAATACTCTAAATCTTAGCTCTTAAAATGTGTTCTAATCTTTTTATCTGGGAAAGGCAACAGTTGTGATGGGAGAAGAAAAATTACTCATTATAAAAAAGACTCACTTTGCTTAATCTGAATTTACTCAGTCTAACTTAAATGCTTTGGTTCATGCTGTCTACCCCACGGACACCAGCTTACCTTCAGATACACAGCCTAAACCAAGACCTCACTCAAGAATAACCTCCTCTAAGAAAGTTTCTCAGATTAAATGACCTGTACCCCTCCTCCCAAGCTAAAATCCTTCATCACCTCACTGCCTGTATCTAGTGTAGACTACATTATCACATACTCCTTTTGTTTTTCAGTCATGTATCTGGAACTACTTTTCCATTCAATAACTATTGAGAAATTGTAGATTCAATGGTGAGCAAAACAGGTAAGATCCTTGCTATCATGGAGAGTTTACATCGTCTAGAACTTTAACATAGGTAAAAACAACATAGGGTATAAAAAAAAAAGTACAATGTTCCAGGACAAGGATTTCTGCCCTACAAGGTCTCTAAAGAAAGCTCTGTCCCATGCAAGCTTAACAACATTTGTCAGGGGAAAAAAATCTCTTCTATTATGCCTTCCACATGAGACTTTCAACTTCATGCTTCTGTGAGGATATGTGAGGGGAGAGAATCAACGTGAAAGGATAGATCTGAAATCTCTCAGAGGTTTGAGGTTTCCCACATACTGACATGAAATCAGCACACGTTGGTCCAGACATCTTTTCCTGTGCCCTATGCACAAAGAAACCATACTTCAGCCATAATTGCTCCAATCATGCACCTTCAGCCATAATGATTGCTTTGCACCTAGCCACCTTGATTAAAAGTATATTTCTCAGGGATTTTTTTTTATTCAAGTTGTATCTGTCTTATTTGTAGGTCATACTCATAAGACCTCTTTCTTCTACTTTTGAATCACGTAATGCTCCAAGATCATCGCTACATTTTCAACTTTATTATAATATAAATATTAAAACATACTAAAGGTATTAAGATAAAGGTTTTCCTAAATAATATTTAAAAACTACGTCTAAGTACTTATCAATTCTTTGTCTTTAATGCTTCAAGTAACCTGCTCTTGGAAGATTATTTATAAACTAAACCAAGTTAAAATGAACCACTGGTTAAAATCCTGCAACTCATCCTTTAAAAAGAAAGATCCTTTTGAAATGCATAGTTTATAAATTTGTAACTTCATAATTTTTTAAATCAAAGCAAACTAAAATATAATTTCATTTATACAAAATTGTATATTTATCCCCAAAGTATATTTCTTTTAAGGCTCTCAATTTTAAACTGAACCAAGAAACTATTGCCAAATGTGTAAGTGCCATGAACGTGTTGTAAAAAACATATTTGACTGCCTCTAAAATTCAATAATATTCTAATTGAAAAAAATAGCATCTTTCCACAGATCAGAGATTCAATAACTATCATTTTTTAATGAAAGAGAAATAAACCATGACCGTTTTTAATTAAACAGGCATTTATTTCTAAGCACCTGCGTACAAGGTATTGTGGCTCAAACGGTTCACATGGAATTTGACCGCAACAACTTAATCTCCATAATTAAAGACCTAAAAGGTAGCTCTTATGTTTCATCTGTTCCCTTTTCCAGGGCTTTCAACAGGCATACCTTAGTCATTCCACACATAGTTGCTACCAAAAAAAAAGAGTTACAAATATTTGAAATTAGTTGTGCTTCTATAGAGGACATTTTAAAATTGTATAACCTAACTCTTCCTTCTCCAACGTGTTTTATACAACTAGCATGATCTTAATATTTTCACCGCTAAACAGGCTCTAGCAAGCATAGAAACGGATCACAGAATTTCAACATAATCAAGTTTAGATGAAACCCCGTAAGAATGGAGAAAATCTAACAAGAAATTCACTCACGTTCCTCCACAATTCCTTGCTCTCTTTGGATATGAAGGGGCAAAAAACTGTTTGAAAAGCCCTAAAGTGGCATTAACTTAGGGGCTAAATTTCAGATGAAGTTAATTTTAAAAACTGCCATACACAAGGCATTCTAATACCACTTAGACGTCATTTAAGTATTCCAGCAGCAGAAAGGTAAAAACTTCATGACATTATTTATTTAAAGCATATATGCTTATATCATCAGTTAGATAAGTTTACCTTTCTGTTTAAGCAGGAGCCCAAGTTACCTATTATTTCAGAAAGCATTTAGATAAAATGAAATTAGGTTATTTCCGCAACACAGATGTTTCTCATAAATAAGAGTGTTAAATGATTTTTGTGAATGGAAAATCTGCATATACTGTTGCTTCGCCTCGGCGGGTCATGAGTGGGTGGCTCAATGAAACCAAAAGCACGCTCCAAATGAAGCTCCCTGGAACCTGATTTCACTCGAGAAGAGGGCTTAGAAACAAACATTAAATTTAAAAGCACAGTAAAGGCTTCGCCTGTCCTTCCACGTTACAAGAAGGCTCTGGAAACCGAGGTTTAGAGGAACACCACCGTGTCGCTCGGCTCTGCAAGGGCGGGTGCGGTCTGCGGCGCGCGCGCGGCACAGCCTCCTCTGGGGCTGTCACAGGAAAACGGGAGCCTCGCCTTAACCGCACGGAGCGACAAAGCGCTACCTCTCCTCGGCGCGGGGGCTTGGGGCGAAATGTTGCCGTCCGCCCCGCCAAACTTCAGTGGGGGACAAACACCCAGGCGGTCAAAATGCTCCAACCGCCTCCCACCCGGGCTCCCCTGCCGCTGCTTTGTATGGCTGCAGACTGCGCCTACTGTGGGCCCCAAAACACCACCCCCGCCAGCCTTTCCAATCCCCAGCTCCAAAAAGGGACAAAGGACCCAAAGAGGAACTCCTCCGCGCGGAGTGGCTAGGAGGTCCCGACAGCCCGGGCTCAGAACGTAGAGATAAGGGGCCGCAGTCTCCCCGAGAGGTGCGGACCCGCCGCCCCCCAACTCAGGGAACGGCGCGCCACTCACCGGTGCGGAGCCCCTAGAGAGGCGGGACTCAGGGAACCGGTTCCTCAGAAGTCGGAGCGGCGTCGAGGTCCGGGGCCCTGCACGAGTGGGTCAGACCCCAAATTCTCTTGGCCCCCGTCGGCGGCGGCGGCAGCTGGGGCGCGAGCCCACACCGAGGGCGCTGACTAGCTGCAGCGGAGGCGCCGCCAGCTCGGCCCGCGAGGGGGGCGGGAACTCCGGCTCCGCCGTCCACCGGCCAGAGCGGGCTTCCACCTTCCCTCTGCCTGTCTGCTGTCGGCGGCGGCTACTGCTGCTGCTAAAGCTAACGCTACAGCCGCCTGGGCTGCCGCTACCACCGCCGCCCAGCCCGGAGCTCGTCGCGGCCTAATGTTGTCATCCGCCGCGTCGCCGCCTTTCTGGGCACCCAGAGGCGCCGCGATCCTTCACATTCTAGCGCCCTCCCCCTCCCGACCCCGCCCCCTGGATCGCGGGCTTCGGCCACACCCTCTTCCCGTCACGTGACGGCGCTCCGGGGCGGCGGCCGACTTGCTTCTCCTGCGGGGCGGGCGCGAACCGCGGGGGAGCTAGCGTCCACACCCCGTTCGGCCAAGGTGTTATCGCCGCCGAAGCGCCTCCGCACGCCCGAAGGGGGGGCCTCGGCGTGCGAACCCACCGCGGTCGGCCGCGCCCCTGTTGACCCGCCAGGCCTTCTGAACTGGTCTACGCGGCCCTTCCTAACCGGAGGAGACCACAAGGTGGAGCTCCCTGGTGAGGGCTCAGTCTGGACCCCACCTCCGAGACCCGACCGGGAGACTTTCCTCCCCAGCCTTGGGCTTGGTTCAAGTTTTAGCCAAAGGAAAAAAGAAGACATCGTAGTGTACGTCTGGCTTGAAAAGCCTTCTTCAGTAACTACTTGTTCCTATTTCTAGTAGCACATTAACTGTGACATTTAATTTAGTGTTTTCCTCATTAGAGGTTTTTATTTTTGTGGAAACTGGTGTATTTCAGTCACGCTGGGATGAAAATAGCCTAGCAAACTTATTTTTGTTTCTGATTATGTTAAGGATCCTTCGTGCCAGTTTTACAGTCATTAAGTTATACAGTGTTAGGTTGGTGTCAGTTGAAACGGATACACAGGAATTTGGCAGTTCGTTCCTTTTTTTTTTTTTCCCCCTCCAGATAAAACCCAGTTGATGACGTTACGTTTTTAAAATAAAGCCTGATTGTTGAATTTTTTTTCAACTCTTGGACTTAACTTTTTGTTTTGCTTTTTAAGCATAATCCAAGGAACCCTGGAAAGGGTAAAATGCTAGCCACCAAAAGAAAGTAACAATACAGAAATAAGAGAGGTAGAAGAGCAGAAAAGAGCATACTCAAACCGTGATAACAATGAAGGCAAATGAAAAAACTTTCTGTAATAACTAAATTCAGGTCATAACTCATTTTCCCTTCTAGCCCCAGACTAAGGATTTTTTTTTTCTTAAGCAGTTCTCATCTTAATACATTTTCTTGACAGGAAGTAAGAAGGCATTGTGATTTGGTGGATCCGTTGAAATGAATAATCAATAGAGTTCAGTGTATGTAAAGTAAACCTTAATATTAATATATTTCATAGCAGCTCCAAAAAATCATACACTTTAAGACTCACCATTATTTTATGTTACCCAAGAAAGGAAAAAACGCTGCCAATTAAACTATGCCTTACCACTGATGTTTAAGAGACATGTAAGACATATCTTGAATTCAAAGATGTTAACATGTGGGAAACAATGAGTCTTAGAATCTCTGAGATACTGTAATGAACTGATGTTCCAATGAGGAAAAGATTCTATCAGAATCTATTCTATGAGACTGTACTCAATAGTTCCGAGAGACATGAGGGAAGTTTATTATTCTGTGAATGACATGTTTCAGCAATGCTAGTAATTTCAGAGTTTTTCAACATATTGAAACCTGTCACCTGTTTTCTAGAGCAGTATTTTTCAAACTGTGACTCAAAAATCAATTTTATTTTTTAATGAAATAGGCTAGGATGGAATACAATATAAAAGATCTGAGTGCATAATATCCAGTAAGGGCAAAAATTGCTTTCTGAAACTTTTGTTTCAGTTATGGGGGAAAATGAGAGTGTGTCCTATGCTGTGATTTAAACTGCATTTCTTACCATGAGTTATAATCAAATAGATTTGAAAGAGAATGTTACTAGAGCATATTAGAGCATATATTTGCATGTTGCACATATGCAAAATATACCATCTGGATTCTGTTTCCCTGATGTTTTTCCTTTACTTTGGAAACTGAGACTAAAGATGAGAAAAAGGAGGCAAATTGTCTTGCCTAATCTCTCCTGCCTCAGCTCCAATTTCTTACATTGGATTTTGAAAATTTGTTCATTTGTTGTAGTGGAAAGCACTGTACTGGAAGTTAAGTAGGCCTATGTTGCAGAATTAGCTAATTAGATGTGTGACTAGATAAATTACTCTCTGTATTTCAAGTTCTGATAAAAGTAGGGAGTTGGACTACATACTTAATCTTTTAAGGGATGATATTCAACTTTTTTCCCAGTGGGTGACGTCCACATTTGAAACAAACAGCCATGGTTTACCCAGAATCATGCAAATTCTTGACAGACTAGCTTTAACTCCTTCCAGCTCCACTCAAAAAGAATGCAAAGTAAAAGTGAAGATATTGGAAAATAAATGTAAGTATAGCTTTCACAATCTTCTATACTTTAAATATTGCTAGTAATAGTTACTTGTTAGGCATAACTAATGATTTTGACATACTTCACAACTGATTGTAACACAGTGACATATCAATACACTGCAGTTGAAAAATCTGCTTTTCAGATCCTTTCAAATGTAGTATTCTATGATTCCAGGAAATGATCATTCAATCTAGCATTTTCAATGTGATGACAACATAAATAGAAACTGCAGTATGCAATCCTGCACTATAACTGAAAAAAATTCAGTAACTCCCATTTGCTATGTTAAGAGATACCCTTCAAGTTTGCTTCTCTTAAAATGATCTTAAGAATGACATTTTAAAATAAAACTTTTTATTATAACTATACAATTTTAACTCCAATGAGAATTCATCTCTTTTGCTTACTGCTTAATTAATTATACATTTCTGAGAATAAAACGTTCTTTTTTCCAAATTAGTTTAAGCACTAACAGGCATGATAATCTTTCCCACAGAATTTATTTCAACTCTGACCTGGAATGACAGAGATGTGGCTTGAGGCTGGGTTTTTTTTTTCCTCTTTAGCTTATCCAGTTAGACACTATGTTGCTAAAGATTGCTAATCAGGATTTTTGTCTAAAATCCTCATTTTCTGGAAGAAAATTTAGATTAAGAGTAACCTCAAGCATAAATAAGGTATTCAAAATAGCTTTGAAGACTGATAGATTGTACTATTCTTGTTGATCATATGACTTTTTTTAGCGGGTTGTAAGCAGATGTTAAATGCTAAATTAAAGCAGAAGCTATAAATTTGAGTGCAACATTCAGGTCAATCTCTTTCTCTTGTGCTGCCTGCCAGGAGAAAGATATGTTCCAGATAAAATTTCAGAATTAGAAAATGTATAGAGCAAACCTGAAACTGACCCTCACTGTGGACAGCACTGCAGCAGCTGACCTGCAGCTACTGATGTGAAACAAGAATAAAACAAAAATATTTGTTGTGAATCAGAGATTTTTGAGATTGTTAAATAGTATAATCTTGCAAATCATCTAAAGTGAATTTGAGCCAACAAATTAGTGGTTCAAAGGCTAAATGTACTATAGAACAATAATATTTAAGCATCTGTTTAATAAAATAATATGTATCTGCAGATTAGTTGACCAGATATTTGATAAACATCCACCTAAAATTTATATTAAAAAGTAGTTGATTTATAAAATCTACAGATTTGCATGAAAAATATTTGCATATTGATTTTAAGTATTTCTGTTTAGTATTATTTGTCTTATATCCCTTGAGGAAAATTTGGATAATAAACTAAGTATAACGAAGAATATAGGCTCCTGTTTCTGGACTAGGTACCTCAGTCACTGGTCACACTAAAAACACAAGTCCTTGAAAAAATATTTCTTTTAATCTTCTTAAATATATTGATTAATTGACAATAAGATAAGGTATTATAAAGTCAAAAGACTAAATGAAGGCAGGAATCTAGAGAGTTGAACAGAGTCTACAGCTAGCCTTTTTCCCAAGGACATATGCTAAACCCTGTTACTGTGAGCTTTGGTTTTCATGGCCTTATAAGAGACAAAACCCATGACCTGCATTACACACGTGCACACACACACACACATTCTCACCTGTGCATGCACTTAGTGTAAGGATATATTAGAAATAAACTTGCCCCTTATTAGCATACAAACTTCTCCCCAGAGTCTACAAAGAAAATTAGCTGTTTTAAACCTTGGCATCTAGTGGACAGGGGGAAAGCAAAATCATATTTGAGGATTTGATAACACAATCCAATTCTCACAAAAAATGTAGCTTGAATTCATACTACCTGGGTGATCCAAAAAAAACCCCTTAAGCTAATAATTTAATTAAGAGTGAGTTTTGACTGATAATGCTCTCAAACACCTGGCAGAAGCAAATGCCAATCCCCTCTGTAGTAATGTATCTTCATCTTAAGCCTTAAAGAATGACAATAAACAAAATGTTAAAAGCAGCAGCTCACATTTAAAAAAATAACAGGCACAAAACAAAATAAGACATGATTAGAGGGAAAGAATACAGATATAAGACAGCAAAAACAGATTCTAAAGGAGTTCAGGCTGAGTGTGGTGGCTCACACCTATAATCCCAGCACTTTGAGAGGCAGAAGCAGGAGCATCCCTTGAAGCCAGGAGTTCAAGACCAACCTGAGCAACATAGTGAGATCCCCATCTCTACAAAAAAAAAAAAAAAAGAAATTAGCCAGGCATGATGGTGCACACCTGTGGTCCTAGCTACTGGGGAGGCTGAGGCTGGAGGATGGCTTGAGCCCAGGTGTTCGGGGTTACAGTGAACTATGATTGTATCACTGCAATCTAGCCCAGTGGGGAACAGAGCAAGAGAGACCCTGTTAATAAAAAAATAAAATAAAATAAAATATTCAGATCTTGGATTTACAAGACACAGACTATAAAATAACTGTATTAAATATGAAAAAAGGAATACAAGGCAAGCTTGAAAATGTGTGCAGAGAAGACTGTAAATAATGACTGATATTTAAAGAATTGAAAAATATAAATAAAATTAAAAACTCAATGGATAAGTTTAATAGTCTGTTAGACACAGCAGAAGTACAAGCTAGTGAAATGGAAAATAGAGTTGAAGTTATCTTAAATGCAACAAAAAAAGAAAAAGAAATGAAAAATATGAAAAAGACTTTAAGTGACATGGGGACATTGTGAGAAGATCTAGAATAAATCAAATTATGGCTTCAGATGAAAAGGAAAAAGTCAATGGGCCAGAGGCAATATTTGACAAGATAATGGTTGAAAACTTTTCCAAACTGTTGAAAACCTCAAACCCACAGGCTTAGGAAGGCCCTCAAATCCCAAACAAGTTAAAGATTAACAAATTCACATTAAGATGTGTCATAGTGAGACTATAGAACATCAAAAACAAAAAGCAAACCTTAAAAGTAGCAGAGAAAAAAACAGATTATCCTCAAAGTGTCAGGTAACTTGACTTTTCAATGAATACCAGAAGACAGTGGAATAATACCTTTAATGAGCTAAAATAAAATGACTGTCAGCCTAGAATTCAGTACTCAGTGATAAGATCTTCTAAGAATGAGGCCAAAATAAAGGTATTTTAAGGTAAGCAAAAAGCAGAGTTTGCTACTAATAGTAATAAAGGAAATTCTAAAGATGGAAATAAAATGATTCCAAATGAAAGTTCTGAGAGTTAAGAATAAAAGAAGAGCATTGACAGTGTTAAGTATTTACATAAATCTAAAAAATATTGACTATGCAAAACAATAATAATTTAAAAATTTGTTTTAATAATTATTGTAAAAGAAAAGATAATTACTTACATGCCTAACATCAGGTCCAACCAAATTCTCATTTATACCTATTATTAAAGAGACCTCATCAGACCAAGTATTTTACTAATTTGTACTAGTATCTCCATCTGATACATGCCTTTAAGCAAAAACATACATTTCCATTTATTTATTATTCTTTTATTATCCATATAGGCAACATTGTATCAATATATTATTGGTATTCCCTTTTTACATAGCTGTTCCAGGATAGTATTTTAAGTGTTTTTCTTCATAATAACATTCTTATTTCAAATTTGCATAATGTACTAATGAAGGTGATTTATTATATAATCAGACTAAAACATTTGCATATGTTTAGGAGATCATGATTTAGAGTAACAAAAAGTAGAATTATATACTATTTTCACATAACTCTGAAGTATTAATAATTCCCACCATAGAAGTCTAAAAATGAAAGTTCATCATAACAAATTATATAATTATGTATTCACAGGTTAAAGACAATTAAGTCTAATTGAAAAGCTCTGCCTACTCTTTCCACCTACATTGCCTATTCAAAATTAGGTGCATGCTATGACTTGTAACACCATCTCTAGAAATAGCTAGAAATTTATGATCAGGGTATAAGGATTGACTCCTGACTTTTAACTAAACTGAAAGGACATCCCAAACCCCAATTCTAAAATGAAAAAGAACCCATTTCTTTCTAATGGCTAATTTTCAGTTGTAAATGTGTTTTTCATTTCAACTTCAGGAGAGTGTATAAAAACAAGTTTGTCACAATTATTTAAACATAGGAAGCATAGAACACATAATGCCTCAGATTTCCAAAGTTATAACTATAATGCAAAGAAATTATACCTCTTTTTTAAAACCAAGCGTTACTTTTTTTTCCCTCAAACACATGAGATTTTTCACAACATATTTTCTTCTATAATACTTTCTTGGTGAACCCAAATCAATAATTTCATTGTACAATGTCCAAATGACTTTTAGTTGTATCTCTTATATTTATAAAAGTTTATATATTACTAGTATTTTTGTTAGCTACTAGATTATTAGTCACTGGATTATTCCAGTTAGCTTTATCCATTATTTATACCAGTTTATGAAAACTTCTGAGGTCACAAGCATTCAGTTTGTATAAACCAAGTCACACATTAATGCTTTCAAATTATCAGTTTGTGCTGGGTCCTATGCTCATCTTATTTACAAAAGAGAAAATTATCAAGTATCTGTATGTTGTTCCACCTCCTTCCTAAAATGAATGCAAAACTAGCAAGAGGTCTCCCCCTATAATATAACAGTGTTTCAAAACTCATTTTTTGCTGTTCTCTGCTGGGAGGGAAGGTGCCATACACACTTGCAGCATTATCAGGTAGCAGCCATCTAATCACCCCTCCCAAAGACAGGTTTTACCTAGATGTCTTCTGCCAGATATCCTGGGTATGCAGTATCTCTCTTACGTCTCCAGAACACTGGTGCCCAGAGCTGACATGGTACAGAAAAAACACACCTACCCTATATTCCAATAAAATCTGTTTACTGCAGTCCTGTCAGGTTCAGTCCTCTGATCTGGGTCCTTTTGATTTTCATCCTTAGTTGTTTTCAGTCCATTCCTATGGGAGCCTTACTTTTGTCTCATATTCTTACCTGCACAGCTGAAACCAGACTCCTAATTCCATTCCCTAAGGTTGTTTCCTTTAACCCTTAATCCCTGTAATATCCTCCTGAAAATGAACTGGGGCTGGCACACCTCTAGTTAAGACTTAAGCTCTGAATGTCAACTCCTTTGTAGAGATGGCCACCACCTCCACCCCTGATGATCCCACTTTGTTGCTTATTTCCCATTAACTTCCTTTTTCAGTCAGCCAATAAACTTGAACCTGACTGACATCCTTTGCATCCTAAACCCATCTCCTGTCCCTAAATTGCTAAACTAGTACACAGTATGAATACAATTACCTAAACTAAGAGCAGGGAAAATTCTAGAGGAAAAATAAATAAATAAATAATTCCATTTTTTCCATAAATAAAGGCAAGAGAGAAAAAGGCACTGTTATAGAGTAAAACAGACTCATCAGACATACCAACCAAATGCAATATGTGGACCTTTTTTAGATTCTGATTCAAACCACTTATAAAAAGATATTAATAACTATGCTTAAAATAGGGCCATAAAAATGTTAATGAGACAATCAGGGAAATTTTAATACTGGCTAGATATTACGTGGTATTAAGGAATTATTGCTAATTATCTTAGGTGTGATAATGATATGTGCTTATGGGTGTTTTTTATGTTTCATTTCTCAGAGATATATATTCTAAATGTAACTTTAGCCCCTGCTTTAGAAAAGAAAACAAAAACAACCCTTCAGAACGTCTTACTTTCTTTTCTGTACCTGTAGGTGAGTTCCATGGGAATATACTCTACAACTACTTGTTATTTACTATATTGTAATTATTTCCTCCTTATTATATCTATAATTTTTTAGTCAAAGTATTCAAATCAAAAGTAATGCATGCTGCCTACTAGTTTTTCAGCCAAAAACAGTTAATAGTTTGTTACATATGCTTGCTCCAAACTCTATTAAACCATTGTGAAAGACCTAACATCATATGACTGGTGGTAAATAAATCTGATTGAGCATGCTAACATGTTCAAATTTATATAAAGCATTCTGCAAATACAGATTACTGTAGAGATGCTAAGAAGCAGATGTACTGATCTCCTTGGCATTCACATGATTCAGCTACAAATAGAATTTGAACAGATTCCAAATGCACAACTGTCAAATTTGTAAAAAGTAGCAAAAAATGTCAAGTAAAAGTTTAGACTTTACCTTGAATAGCAGTGACTGTTGTTTGAAAAAAACCAAAAGTATTCTGTTAATCTTTTGTTTCTTCAGTGCTAATATTTGACAACAACTAAGTACTTTCATTTCATGCATAGATGTTCTCATTGGATTAGCAGTGATAACCCAGAAACTGTTAGGAGTTAGTATTACTATTAGGTCCAAAGAAAATCTCAAAATAATTTCAACCAATATTACAAAGTTCATTAATATAAATTTGATTTACTGAAATAGGGGAGTCTAGAGAGGTTGAGCTCCAACACTAAAGTCAGATCTCAGTTCTAATCCTAGCCTTGTCATTGATTAATACTGTCTGTGTGAGCTCACCAAGACTCTTTTCATCATCTGTAAAGCGGAGTTAAAAAAACATACCTACTATATAATAAAAATTAAAGAATTTAAGAAATATAAACTTTCATGATTACTATCTCTTGGGAACGTTATGTTCTACACAATACTACTAACTGTATTTTCACTACACTCAGAAGAAAATTACACACAGATCATGCACTTTACCAACCTTTCATTGATACCAGGGCTTTTGCAGCAACTGGCCTGATTCTGGGGATTATAGAAGATACGTAAGCAGGCATAATTTGTAGATTTATTTAATAATCTGTACAACCCCTAATATGTAAGTATCAGGATCATGTGATGTGAAAATGAAGTCTACTTCCTCAACAATTAGGAAACAGGCTCAGTTTCAGGGTTGTGTTTTCTGTTTAAGTAAACTTCCAGCTGGACCTCCTCTTACAAATATGCCGAGTTAACGTTCTAAGCTAATCCTCTTTTGCCACATTTATTGCTTAGGTACAACAAATCACAGTAAAAGAACAATAAGAACAATACAGTAATCCATGTATATCCTTATTCATTCTTCTGTTCTGCCTTCACAGTGTTGCTTAGTAACCCAGAACATCTTATCTATGATTTTTTATAGGTGTAAAAATGGCTTTTTGAAATCTTTCTTTGAAACATGTAAGATAGATGTAGAGACTTGATTAATTCAAGTTAAACATTTAGGGCTAGAATACTTATAGGTTATATATTTTTATATAGTGTCTTTCAGGCTACTTGCACAATTATTGATGTTTAGACTGACAACTGAATTAATGATATGGCAATCTTACCCCATTTGTATGACATTACTTTGATACTGTGCAGATATCCAGTTTCCTTTCAAAAATAAATCTTATGCTTTAACATCTGTTAAAAACACTATGAGTCAATAATTTCAGTAAGAATTGCAGAATAATTCTAAATCCAGCATTCCTT
Organism: Lepilemur ruficaudatus; assembly: GCA_963574885.1. Taxonomy (NCBI): domain Eukaryota; kingdom Metazoa; phylum Chordata; class Mammalia; order Primates; family Lepilemuridae; genus Lepilemur; species Lepilemur ruficaudatus. The sequence goes on from CAUYRT010038394.1 coordinate 29,423, forward strand.
CTATATTCTGATTTTTTTCAGTAAATTAGAGCTTGCCTTTATTACCTGGAATTATTTGGTTACCCTGAAATATGATTTCTACAGGAAAGGAAAAGTAATAATTCTTTGCTTTTAGTTACTAATTTTCAAAGTAAAATATATTTTGGAGACTAGCGGAAAAATTTGAATTTTAGATAAAATAAAAATGTATTGACTTGGAAAGGTGGAGATTGTTGAAAAAAGTAGGTTACAAAACTGCTGACTGTGTATATCACTTTGTTAAAAAAATACATTAATATATATTTGTATGCACGTACAAATGTATACAAATATATGTGTATTTACAAATAAATACGTACAAATAAAGATCTGGAAAGATATATAATAAACTGTTAACTATTAATCCCTGGAAAGGGGAATATGGTTGTTTTAATTTTTCTATTTTGCTTATCTATAGTTTCCTACTTTCTACCATGCATATGCTGCTTTTATAATAATAGAAGGTTATTTTGGGCTGAGCTTGGTGGCTCATGCCTGTAGTCCCAGCTACTCAGGAGGCTGAAGCAGGAGGATCGCTTGAGCCCAAGAGTTTGAGGTTGCTGTGAGCTAACCTGATGCCACAGCACTCACTCTAGCCCAGGCATCAAAGCGAGACTCTGTCTCAAAAAGGAAAAAAAAGTTTATTTTAAAAAGAAAATTACTGTTTCACACTGAGCCCAGATATAGTTTGTGAATCATCATCTATATGAGACTCTACATTCCAGCATGGAAGGCTGCCAGGGCACCAGCTCAGCTGATTAGTTCTTCAAAACCTCTCTTTGCCTACTGATTTCTTTTGCCTGTGCATCTTACCATGACTCATAAGGTCTACCTTAGCACTTGATCTACATAGCCATTTCACTTTAGTAGTCATCACCAATTGGCAGCTTTTTGTATGCCTCCTGGTTTGCCTTTGGGCAGAAATTCTCTCCTTCTTATCCTCTTAGTTTTCCTCTTATTTTTCTGACTCCTACTCAGTCTCCTTTGCAAGTTTATCTTTCTCTACTATTTCTTTAACTGTCCCCCAGAATTCCATGCTCAGCCTTTTTCTCTTTTTACTCTGTCTTCTTGAAAAATGGAGGAGAGATGGATCTTATTTTCTCATTCCTGTTGCTCTATCAAATAGATATCTCTAGGCTAGTTCTCTCTCGAGCAACATAATCATATATATAATCACGAATTATTATAATTTCTATTTAGAAATTTTACTTCACACATATCTGAAACTTAGATCATCATCTCTCTTTATGCATTAACTTTTCAATAGTTATTAGGTGTCTTCTGAGAATCAAATTATACTAGGAACTGAAATATATACTGTAGTGAATAAAACAGGCGTGGCTGGAAATTAAACTGAAGAAGTAAATACAGGCCAGATCCTATAGGAGGCTGCATGGCATAATTAGAGTTTCAGATTTTATTCAGAGTACAACAGAAACCTCTCAATTGTTATTAGCACCTGCCCAAATTTGCTTTTCAAAAAGATTACTTTAGCTTCTCGGTAGAGGACTGGTGGAGGGTAAAAGAGGAAGCAGAGAGGCAGAAATTAGTGCAAAATTTAGGAAAGAGCTAAATAGCTTAGGCTATGATGATAATATGGAGTTATTTTTTGGAGGAATAATCTATAGGATTTGATATTAGCTTGATGTTAGGGTCAAGGAAAAAGAGAGACCAAAAATGACTTTCAGGTTTCTGGCTTAAGAGATTGGGAAGACTGAAGAACAAACACCTTTCAGAGAAAATAAAAAATTTGAGAATTATTGAGGAAAGAAATGGATTTACCAAATATAAAATTATAAATGGAAGTCTCTTTGGAATTCTATAATAAATTAATAATAAATTACTATTATCTTTTCAAGAGTATTTTCTTGAATTCCACACTACTCCAGTACGGGAACACATCTAAGCAGTTGTCTAAAATGTTACAATAAGGTTTTGGTGGGAAAGGTGAAAGAAAAAAGAGGAGACCAAATTTCTAATTGGGAAACTATGTGGAGGTGGTATCAATCATACACTGAGGTGAATGATTTGTATTCTGAAAACTACAAAACGTTAGTAAAAGGAATTAAGACATAAGCAAATGAAAAGACATCCCAGGTACAAGAATTGGAAGACTTAATATTGTTAAAATGTTCGTTTCACCCAAAGTGATCTGCAGACTCAATGCAATCCATATCAAAATTCCAACAGCATTTTTTACAAAAATAGAAAAAATAATTCTAAAATCATATGGAATTAGAAAGACTACAAATAACCAAATCAATCTTGAAAAAGACCATCAAAGCTGGAGGCATCACATTTCCTTATTTCAAAATATATTATGAAGCTACAGTAATTAAAACAGAAGGTACTGGCATAAAGACAGATATGAGCCAATGGAACAGAATAAAGAGCCTCAAAATAAATTCACAGATATGTAGTCAACATATCTTTGACAAGGGTGCCAACATAACACAATGGAGAAAGAATAGTATTCAACAAATGGAGCTGGGAAAACTGGATATCCACATGCAAAAGAATGAAATCTTATACTATCCACAAAAATAAAATGAATTAAAGACTTAAACATCAGACCAAAATTTATAAAACTTTAAGAGAAATAAGGGGGAAACTTCACAACATTGGTCTTGGCAACGATTTTATGGATATGACACGAAAAACATGGGCCACAAAAACAAACAGTATGGAACTTCCTCAAAAAACTGAAAATTAAACTACCACATGATCCAGCAATCCCACTTATAGATATATCTCAAAGAGACATTAGCACTCCTATTTTCATTGCAGCACTGTTCACAATAGTGAAGATGTGAATATCCATCAACAGATGAATGAAGAAAGAAAATGGGTACATACATACAAGGGACTACTGTTCAGCTTTAGAAAAGAAGGAATTCTGCAATATATGACAAAATGGATGAATCTTGAGGACATTATGTTAAGTGAAATAAGACCATCACAGAGAGATAAATACTGCATGATTTCACTTATATGAAGTATCTAAAATAATCAAATTAATAGAAATGGTGGCCTACAAGGGCTGGAGGAAGGAGGGAATGAAGAGTTACTGATCAATGGGCATAAAGTTTCAGTTAAGCTATAAGCACTAGAGATCTGCTGTACAACATTGCACCTATAGTCAACAATAATGTATGCTTAAAAATTATGAAAAGGGTAGATTTCATGTTAAATGTTCTTGCCACAACAAAATTTTAAAAAAATAAAAGGAGGAGGTAGTGCCTAAATCAAGAATTTGAATTGGCAAAGCTTATTCCAAAATTCCACTGCTGGGTATGTATCCAAAGGAGGGGAATTCAGTATATCAAAAAGATATCTGCATTGCCATGTTTATTGCAGCACTATTCACATTAGTCAATATTTGGAATCAACCAAAGTTTCC